>CAUYQU010035599.1:0-95292 GCA_963574635.1 Cheracebus regulus
CACACTCTGTCTCCGTCCAGCCTTGTTCCCTTGCTGCGGAGGAGTTGTGATCCCTTGTTGGAGGAGAGGTGGTCTGTTTTCAGGTGTTTTCCTCCTGTTTGCGCTGGTTTCTTCCCATCTTTGTGTATTTATCCTCCTGTCATCTCTGTAGTTGCTGACTTTCAGATTGGACCTCTGTGTGGACATCTAGTTTGTTGTTGATGAAGTTATTTCTGTTTCTTAGTTTTCCTTCTAACAGTCGGGCCCCTCTTCTGTAGGACTGCTGAGGTCCACTCCAGGCCCTGCTTCCTGGGGATCACCTGCAGCAACTGCAGAACAGGAAAGGTTGCTACCAGTTTCTTCTTCTGCTATCTATGTCCCTGAAGGATGCCCGCCAAATGTCAGTCTGATCTCTCCTTTATGAGGTGACTCTTTGGATATACGGGCATCAGGGAGCTGCTTGAGGAGACAGTCTGTCCTTTATAGGAGCTCAAGTGCTGAGTTGTGAGCTCCGTTGTCCATTCAGAGCTGCTGGGCAGGTACGTTTAAGTCTGCTGCAGCAGAACTCATATACCCCTTTTTTTTCCCCCAGGTGTTCTGTCTCGGGGAGTTAGGCCTTTATTTATGAGTTTCCTGTGTGCTGCTGCCTGTTTTTTTTTTCTTTTCAGGGCTGCCCTGCCCAGCAAGGAGGCAGCCCAGTCCCTGTCTGCCTGCAGAGGCTTTGCTGAGCTGCCGTGAGAACTTCCCTGCAGTCCTGTTTATATAGGTGTAATTAGAACTGCCTCGGCAATAGTGGCCCGCCTCTGTAATGGCGGGTTGACTTGGCAACAGCAGGCTGCCTCCGCAATGGCGGACTCCCTCTGTAGTGGTGGAGTGCCCTGTAATGGCGGACACCCCTCCACCACAGAACTGGACCATCCCGGGTTCAGCTGCACCCGCTGAGAAACTCTCAACCGAGAACGTTTCTAATTGCTGTCTTAGCCGAGCCTGATCACCTGGCTCGCTGTCTCAGAGCCTTTTTTTAGTTGAATGGTCGACTCCCAGGTGTTCCAGTTGCCTGTTGAAAAGGTGCCGGGATCTGTGTGATTTCCCCTGCGGGGACACACTGCGCAGGCTGAAACAGCGGCGCTGAGATTCGTAGCGCTTTTTTGCCAGGGGATCTCCTGGGCTAGCTCCCTGATTCAGTCCTCTTTTTAATCTGCCTTCCTGTATCTCCACTCGCCAGTTAAAAGGGCACACAGACCAGTGTATTTTGTACGGAGAACCGCTGCGCCAGGGCACTGGCAAAGCAGCCGTGCCGGCCAAAACAGCCGCACTGGTGACCCGTGGGGCTGCTCCGCCTGGAAATCTCCTGGTCTGGGGGTAATAAAAATCCATCTGGAAATGCAGAGTCCACTCACCCTCTGCACTTTCACTGGGAGCTGCAATCCTGAGCTGCCCCTAAGCAGCCATCTTGGATCTCTCCTCCGATACCAGAACTTTTAAAAGCTAACACTGTCTCTCCAAACTTTGACCCAGAATTCCATCGACATGTAGTTTCACTCTGTTGTTCATGTTGTGCTGATAGAACCTGGAAAGCAGTTACCTTAGAGGTGACAGCATGACATTTGCATGACGTTCATTCACTTGAAAATAGCTATTGAGTGGTTATTTTTTGTTAGTTACCTTTTTAGTGTTTAAAATGTAGCAGTGAACAAAATGGAACAAATTCCTGTTCTCATAAGCTAACATCATAGGAGGGAGAAAATAATTATAAATAAGCATGAGTACGCATCACATATTAAATTCTGATGAGTGCTATGCAAAAAAATGTATATATATATATGTATATATATATATATATATATATATAGTTAGGGGAGTAAAGGAGGTCAGAGGATAGGGAATTGATATTTAATTGGGGGTTAGGGAAGGCTGAACTGATAGGGTGATATGCCAATGGAGACCTGATGGAACAGAGAAAACACAACACAAAATATTTTGGACAAGAAAGTTCAAAATGTAAGGAATAGGTAATGCAAAGACAATAAAAGCAGTGACCTGCATTTCAATGTGAACAGAGAAGCTGATATACTCTGAGTGAGGTGGGGATAGGGAAAGAGATAGGAGATCATATGGGTCATTGTAGTCTATCTCTGAGTGAATTGGGAAATGGATGGTTTTGTGCAGAAGTATGACATTATGTGATATATATTTTAAAAGAACCATTTATTTCTTGTTTTCTTCAGGTGGTATCAAAAACTGATTCCTCCCATAGCAACCTAACACAAGATATTGCAACTTTATTTAATATCAATGTTTGGATTTATTTATGATAAAATGCCACCAGGTGACAGTACTGTGACCTTTGACTGCAGGGACCAAATCATTATCACTTAGAGAATGAGTGAAACATAGTAGTTTACACCCAGCAGTGGAAATGTGGGAGGACAGCCCATTTGCATTTTTCGGTTGTCAAAGTTCTTTTACAGGTATTGGAGGTTAATAGCCTTGGATCTGTGTAAGTCTCTGTTTCTGAAGAACTGGTGAGACAGAACCATTGAGAACATTTACATGAGAGATCACTAAAATATCTGGGAAAGAACTCAAGATAAAGGAAAAGAAGATGCACACACACAATGTTACTTCAAAGACCTCTCGTTTAAAATAACGTAGCTTAAGTTCAGCTAGTATAGTCTGTACCATATTCTCACAAAAAATACTTTAAAAAATAGGAAAAAGAAAAAAACCTTACAACATCTTAAGATAAGTTTGAGTATCAACATAATTTCAGAATCTGAACGGAATTTGAAATTATGACTCTAAGGTATATGGTATTAACCATATAAGTGGCCCATCCAAACAATGACTTGGCAAGCTTGCCCACTGTTTCTCTCGTCATTTATATTATGACTGTGCTTTATTCTTGGAATGGCTATGCTTCTCAGCCATGTGTAGGAAAGCACAGCACAGTCAGGCTGAAGATGTTCTATTCTTACAAGATGATTTCTGTAATATGTAATAATGGAAATGTTAGGAAACATAAAATTTTTTGCTTTATGTCATGCAAACTTTGTCTCCTTGGCACTTTGAAATTTGTTAGAAAACATAAGAAGAGTTTCTCTTCTCTGTGCACCAGGTGACCTGAAATACATAGTAATTGATGTTATCATCTTGAATATAAAAGACAAAGAAAGTGTGGTATGAGTTGAGCCCTTTGAGGTCACTACCACTTGTCACGCAGCAGGGCTTGGCAAGCCTTCCACAATGCCAGAGTATGGACTAAGAAATAGGATTTACTGGGGAAAGCCTACAAGTTAAGAGCCATTAAGAAGGAAAGAAGCATATAGCATCTGCATTTTCTTTATGTCATGGAGTTAATGCCATGGCCTGGGTGGTCTAATATAAATGGAATATATTTGCATTAGCATGGAGGGTCTCCATTCTCCTGTGACTTTCTTCTGTTGGGTAAATGTAAGAACAACTATTGTCAGTGGGCATACAACAGGCTACTGGGTCACCAGGCAAGCTGAATTTAGAAGACAGCCTTTTATATAAATTGTCTGGGAAACCTTGAAGCCCAGTACTTTGATACTGGAGATACTTGAAGCCCAGTTCTTTCTCCAGGGATGAAAAAGTCACCAGTAACATGAAAATTTGAGTTTAGGCATATTCTCTTTGACTAGAGAAGGAGAGAAAGACTCAGCTGGCTACTTGTTTAGGCAATTCAGAGAGACCTGGTTGCTGTACCACAATAGGTCTTCTCAGATGAGAGACACAGTTATCAGGCTCCCCATGCTTGACTCCAGATAGACTTTTTTGCCCACTCCTATTAAGATGGATTGCAGAGAAGCTTAAGTTCTGTTCAGACCTTTGCAACATTTCAGGGAGAGAGGTCTTACTAGCAGAAAATTGAAAAATCAGTTTTGTTTTTAGATGAACCTTCATATATGTCTGTATGTTTACCATTTTTTTGTGTTCTTCATTTCCTTGTGTAGATCCATTTTTCCATTTAGTATCACTTTCTTTCTTCCTGAAAGACTTTCTTAGTTTTGAAAGATAATTTGGCTGGGTATAGAACACTAGGTTGTCAGTTTTTTTCGTTCAGTATTTTAAATATATTTTTCTGCTTGTGTTGTTTTTGATAAGAAATCTATTTTCATTCTTACCTTTGCTTCCCTGCACATAATGTTTTTTTCTATGCTTTTAAGACTTCCTCTTTATAACTGGTTTTAAGCAATTTGATTGTCATCTGCCTTGGTGTAGTGTTCTTGATATTTCTTGTGCTTAAAGTTTGTTGAGCTTTTTGGATCAATAAGTTTGTAGTTTGCCTCAAATTTGGAAAAGTTTAGGCCACTATTTCTTCAATCAATTTTTTTCTTTTCCCTTTACTTCTCTTTTGGGTACTTCAATTTCAAATATACTAGTCTGCTCAAAGTTGTCCCACAGTTTGTTAATGTTGTATTATTTCTTTGTTTCGGTCTTTTTCAGTCTGTGTTTCCGTTTTAGATTGTTTCTAGTGCTATGTTTTCATATTCACTAATCTGTATTCTTCAGAACCTAATCTGCTATTAACTTTGTTCAGTGTATTTTTAATCTCAGATGTTAAAATTTTATCTTGAAAATTCAATTTGGATCTTCTTTTTCTTTCATGTGTCTACCTAAAATGCTGAATCGTTTCTTCCTTTTCTTGAATATGTGGAATTATGATGTGTTTTAATGTCCTTATGTACAGCTTGTAGCATCTGTGACATATTTGATCTGTTTCTGTTGATCGATTTCTTTCTCCTCCTCCCAGATAATATTTTCCTCCTTTGCATATTTGGCAATTATTACTTGGCTGACAGACATCATACATTTTACCTTGATTATTTTTATATTCCTATAAATATTCTTGAATTTTATTCTGGGATGCAGTTAAGTTACTTGGAAACTGTTTTATCTATTAGAGCCTTGCTTTTGAGCTTTGTTAGGTGGGATCATAGAAGCCTGTAGTCTAGGGTTAATTATCCTTTATTACTAAGGCAATACCTTTCTGAATACTCTACCTAATGACCTCTGAATTCTGAGATTTTTTTCAGTCTGGCTAGTGTGAACGCAAACTATTCCTGGCTGGGGAATATTATTTCTAATTCTCTTGGCATTTTCTCCTTGATTTTGTGTAGTTTCCTCATACACAAGCAAAGATTAACACTCTGCTGAAGACCCAAGCGAGATCCTCTACATTTTCAGGAGCTCACTCTGTGTGCAGGTCTCTGCTCTCTGGCATTCTGCTCTATCAACTCTAGCCATCTTGGCCTCCTTGGAGTCCTAACTTGGTTTAACGCAGGAAGACCACTGGGTTCTGCCCGAGTTTTCTTTCCCTGAACTGTGGCCTGGAAGCTCTGCCTAGGCACTAGAGTGGGACAGTGATAGGTCTTCCCTTGCTTATTTTCTCTTTATCAGGAATCACAGTCTTCTCTCCATCTTGATTGAAAATAGTTCTAGTATATGTTATCATGATGAAAAATTTAAGGCAATATTGGAAAGCTTTTCTAATTTTTATCTGTTACTGGATGTTATAATTGTTTCTTTTCCTTATAAAAATAAACTATTTTTTTGACTTGGCAGATATGAGTGACTTCAGTGAAATTCCCATAAAATAATTAGAACTTTAATATTAGCCAGAAAGCTGGATAGAGTTTTTTCAGTTGTAATGATTTTACTATTTGTGGCAGCTTGAATGGCATTGCCCTGCAATATTCAATCATTACCAATAATATTTTGTCTATGCAGATATTGTACATATTTTAATATCTAAAACAACATCTAAAACCAAAACAATATTGAGGAGACTGATATCTAGAAGGTTAGTACTCGCAATAAAGGTATCAAGAATTCTGGTAGCATTACCTTCTGGAGAGTTTAGATTTCCATATATAACATATTTTCACAATATCAGACAATGGGGGTAGATAAGAATTGCATTGTAACTCTAACAGACCTACATTAAATTAAATCCTGTTGGAGCTGATATTAATAATTAGAAAACTTATGCATCAAGCTATCCTATGTCTTGGAAGGAGATTTAATTGGCACCCAAGTAAATAGAAAGTTGGGCCAAGTGAAATGTATATACTCTGACTTTTAAAAAAATTCAGGTATTGAAAATTCTTATTTTGTCAGCAGGAGTAGACCAAATAAGAGGGGTAGAAGCTCAGAAGTCTTCTAAAATGAAGATGGGATATATTCTAAAATGGTAGAGTAAGAACAATCTTTTAAAATTATCCATAGTGGGAGACAGAAAAAATTATTAGAATACTACCATCTTTTATAGCATTATGAAGTTCTGGCTTCTGTGAAATAGAAGCAAAAAGTCATTATGAAGACAGAAGTTGAGATGGAAAGGTAACATAATGATAGAAATAATAATATGTGTTGAATGTATAGTGAAGGGTAGAGTTGATACCATGAAAAAATTAAATCGGTAATGGAGGATCATTTGCAGAAGCTCTCCAAAATCAGAGAAAACAAAGAGAGACCAAAAAATAAATAAATAAAATAAAAAGAATGAATAACTAATACATATAGAGGAGAAGAACTTGTAGAATATTTGAGAATTATAGAGTATCTGACATAAACATTAGAACACTTAGCAGCAATAGCCAGTCTTAAGAGAGGGAAATATACAAACTTAAAAAAAAATCAGCATACAGATTAAAAATTTTTTTCCTTTATGCAAAATCAATTCTACAAATCCACACCTAGATGCAGGCTTACAATTTTTTTTTTTTTAAATCAGAAAAACATCTGGTTCTTTGTCTTTGGTGAAAAGTTACCAAGTTGCTTCCAAAAGAACCATTTTTTTTTTTAAAGACTAGCTTCAGACTTCTCTTTTGTACTAAATGTCATAATAAAATGACATGAAAATGGAGAATTTTGAGAGAAGAAATTTGAAATGCTAAAGTGTGCATTTCACCAAGTTGTCTTCTATGTTTCTGAGCAATAGAAAGACATTCCCAATATATCAGGGCTGAGAAGATATATTCGAATGTAAATGAAACAAAGGTAAGTAACAAACTAACCTCAAGCATTTGAATGATCATCAAAAATTACAAATTCAGTAGAAGTGGCAATTATGGCAGATATTGATTATGAATTTTTTTACACAATTTGACACAAATTCAGAAATCCAGTTAAACATAGTTTTAGTAGGATTCCATACCATGGAGGTTAGAGTTGTTTCTGAGATATTTTGCTGAATTTTTGTTTTTCTGCTTTTATTCTATTTCCATTGACAATGACAAGTGTTTCTTATGCTTTATTATTGAAACTCAGTTTATATAGAAGCTATTCTCATATTTGATGACCATTTAAAATAAGTGGGAAAAATACTTGCCAACAGTCACTAAATTACTTGCACTTGGAAAATTACTAAACACATACTTCAGAGTAGATGTGCATGTAAAACATAATGACCACTAGAAATGAGTGGATAGTTTCTGTGTCATTAAAACTCATGTAAAATGACTTGATATAAAATTTGAGGTATTTTAGATGCTGGGAATGACTGACAATCTAGTGGCAAACATCAATTGTAAATCCCTTTTCAGTATCATCTTACATGTAGAATTTTTGAATATTTCATTCATGGTACTTAAAAATAAGAATCCAACATATGATCCCAGATATGTAAATGAAATATGCTTCAATAAAAAGACCATAAGGACATACCTAGATAAGTCCATGGGATCATAACATGACTTTTTTCTTAAGAACCAATGGTCCAAACTGAAATTTTCATTCACACTTTATCACGTTTTGGGATGGAAGCTATTTAGTCTCATGATAATTTTGAATTGAGGGATTCTTAATGGTCAGGATTTATGCTGCCTCAATGTCAAGTTTGTACTAACTTCTTTGTGTTAGCACATTGCAAATTAATCTGAGAGATTTATATCTGTTATTTATCAACTCTTGAAGATTTGTTTATTAAGCTTGCTATTCTCATATTTTAAGAAGAAATCTATTTAGATTTTTCATGATAATTTAATAGAAAGTGTTAAGTCTGTAGTTTTAGTAGTTAGGGGTAGAGGTCATGGTAGGCAGTGAAGGCCTTAAGGTCAAAGAATCATATAGAAAATGATGGCACTTCCATGCATTTCTCTAAATCGTTCATGAGATCTTGGACATCATGGATAAAAACCTTAGACATCATGTGTGAAATCTGTTCCTTGCCTATTCCTACCTCTCTTCAATGGATCTTAGAATATTTTATCTGAATTTCTTATTTGGGAATGCTTTTGTACTTTTTTCTATATTCTTAATCTAAATCTAGAAATACCGTCCAGCTTTTCATTCTAAATCTAAGGAAGTCTAGAACTCTGAACTTGCTTTGCCAGTATGGCTTCTGGTTCTACTTTGGGGCTCCTTAGAAATCCTGAATGTAAGTTACTCCCTATCACCTATTACTTACTGGACAAACCCAACCCTTAATCCTTATGTAACTCATCTTGATGCTATCAAAACCTCAACTCTGGCAGCATGCCTTTTTTTTAGAAAATTAAATAAAATTTAAAATAACAATTAAAGCCTTTGTGGATTACCCTTTAAGAAATATATGGATTGCTATTTTTCTGTTTAACTCCAATAAACGGAATTTGACATTTATATAGCTATTAGCTTTCATTTAACACATGTTGAGACTTTAATTATTCCCTGTTGGTTCTTGCTGAGCCTCCCAACATGGACTAAGTTCATGGGATAGTTTTTCACAGATGGATCACGTCACGTAAATAAGAAAGTAACTACACTCAGAAAATTCTTTTGAAAGAAACATGTTATTTAACCATTCAAACCTCTTATAATAATTGAGTCTTATAATTTATTTATTAAAAGCCTTATTTATCTTTCCTCATGAAATAAAATATTCAAAACAGATTACAAAGGAGCATGGTCATGCAGGCTTTAGTAAAAGACTTAGAACACTTTATGTCCACTGCATATGGACAATTCTTTCTGCATGTGAATCGCCCTTTCCTGCACCCACAGCTCTTATCCCTTCACACTGTATTATCTTTAAAAAGAGAAGGAGACGACACACAAAATTAATTTAAGTAAAGGTCTGCATTACAACTGAAAGCCATTAACTGGCAGCCGTTCACCAAAGCACAGGCAAAAATCAATTTTAATTAGTATTTTTGGCTTTAATGAAAAGTGATTACAAAATTGGCATTTTAGCTAATACTGTTGAGATTTATAGTGAGCTGATGCTAATTAATTTTCTGTTGAATTGCTGTGGGCCTTAGTGTCTGCAATAAAATGGTATATTTGCTGATACCAGGGCTGCATCAGCAGTTCAGTTTTGTAACAAAAGGCTCCTTAATGGTTTACAGGTATATTTCACACTATTTCTCTAAGCTATAGTGCATTATTATTTTTTCCATAAAAAGACAGTTATAGGCAATCAAATTTCATACCATTTTATTAATTGGGACCATTTTATTTTAATGTATCTTGAATGTTATCCAAAGAACTATTTATTTCAAATATAGCTTTCTATTGTCTACTTGCAAGTGGTAAATAGATTAGATGATATACTTTAATTAGAGAACATTTAATGACTGATTTCTCTTTATTTCTTTACTTTTTGTCTTTTCTTGGTTATATTGGTAATACATTGGCTTCTGAACGTACTTACATGCTTTAGATCCATTTTGAGGCAGGAAATAAAACAGAATTAAGCTTTACAATTTACTCTTGTCATATGATTTGAGTTTTAAATGCTCTTTAGCTTGCTTTTATTGTGATTATTTCCTCCTTTTTTTTAGAAAAGCAAATTAGTCCTTACTGAAGACTTTAAAAATTATATGATGTTTTCTGCAGGCTGAAAACTTGTATCCTGGTATTGATTTTGCTGGACCTGTAAAAGTCATTTTGTTCATTTGTTATTGGCGTTATTGGCTGCCATAAACAGACACAAGGTGGCATTATCTACTCTGAAAAGGATGGCCTATGGAGAAAGAGAGAGAGTGTTGGAATCTTGACTGCACTGTGATTGGCTCTGGGGACTTGGGTAAGTTACTTAACCTTTCTAAGCTTCTGTTTTCTCAACTGTGTGATGAAAAAACCATGCCCTTGTCAAAATATATTTTGAGCATTAAAAATAAAAATGACTTAAAGCAAAACATTAAACAACAATAGCCATTTTTATTTTTGAAATGAAAGCCGGGTTGTTAAAGCATCATCTTATTACCTACTGAAATATATATATAATTGGGTTACAAAAGTTTATAATATTTAGGATCCAAGTCATGCAAATGCATTTTGTGATCATGAAAGTCTACGCATAATGTATGATTAAATCATTAATTAATAAAACCAAAATGATAGCAAATATAAACTAAGAACTATAGAGTCTTAGAATTTTACAGTAGACTCAAATGGAATAGCTCAATTTAAAATAACTGAGATATCTAGTTCAGTTCTTTTTATTTTAAAGTGAGCACACAGAGGTAGGTGCATATTAAAAGTGAAATGACTTGATTAATAACTTATAGGTGAGTCTTAGAGGAAGGGCTTAGTCAATTCTACTCTAGTGGCAAATTTTATGACTTATATACATGTGTTTCTATGTGTTAAAGGGAGCCGACATCTAATTGATCCCATAGAGATAAGCAGTAACTATATGAGAAAGCTTTTGTAGTCCAGATTTAGGATGATGTAACATGGAAAACTGAATATATTTTTTTAAGTTTTTAGGTAGAATTTGGAGAGGTGAAAAAAATCTCATTTTTGCCTAAAACATTGAACAGCTTATCACATGAGCTGTTGGACAGTGTCCTATAGGCTTTTAGAAAGTGTACATTTCAGAATTCCACTTAAAATTTGAAAAAAAAATTGTAAATATTCCACTGAAATGCCTCTGGGAATATTTTCTGTTTAAAAATTTTTTAATTTTAATATTTTAGAAGGGGAGACAATTTGTTTTCTAGGAGCACAGGACAGATTTAAATACACATTTGCTAATCAGGTCTTAGATGAATGGACCCTCTTCTGCCCACCTTCTTTCACAAATCTTACAGCCCATTTGATTGAGATGGCCCCATCTTGGGGCCCACAAAATGTGTAAAATGCATCTTCATAGCTTAGAGCTACGGCAATAAGAGACATGCTTAATTTTCATTTTCCAGGTACAATAGAATTATAGAATTACAGATCAGAAAGAAGCCTTAGGGAATATTTATTTTAAAATTCTCATTTTGTAGATAAGGAACTTAAAACACAGAGGAGTTATAAAGCTTGCCTTTGTCACCCAGCCAGTATGAAGCATATCTGGGAATTACAATTCAGGTGCTCTAGATCATAGCGTAGCGATCTTTCCTTTATTCTATATATCCAATAGTTTAGAAAGAAGCTGACCATTTTTTTCAAAATGTGCTTCATTTTGTGTTTCTCACATCACTTGTTGTCCATAAACTTTCAGGTAAATTATTATTATTATTATTATTTTGAGACAGAGTCTCACTCTGTCACCAGGCACCAGGCTGGAGTGCAGTGGCGTGACCTCGGCTCACTGCAACCTCTGCCTCCCGGGTTCAAGCAATTCTCCTGCCTCAGCCTCCTGAGTAGCTGGGACTACAGGCGTACACCACCACTCCCAGCTAATTTTTTTTGTATTTTTTTTAGTAGAGATGGGGTTTCACCATGTTGGCCCGGATGGTCTCGATCTCTTGACCTAGTGATCTGCCTGCCTCGGCCTCCCAAAGTGCCTGGATTACAGGCGTGAGCCACCGTGTCCGGCCCAGGTAAATTATTTTAAGAGTGAAATTCTCTTGGGTGGAAGGTGAAATAATAGAGATACATATTTTGGGTAGTTGCTAGGATATGAATATGCAGAATTGTTGAATTTTCATTGTATCGGCTTTGGTCATCAGTTAGTCCTCACCTTTGAGCATCCAGAAAACTTGATTTGGAGGCTGTATTTAGGTATGGTCAAGTTCTGGCCATTTTTTTTGTTGTTGTTGTTAACTTAGTCAAAATACCTTTTTGCAAAATGACAATATTGAACTATAGTGAGAAATTTAACTTCTGAGTGAGTGAATTATTCTTTGCTGTTCTGGAGAAAAGTCTACATTAGGAAGACAAATTATAACTGCAAGATTGCTAATGAATCATAGACAGAAGGGGAATTGGTTGTGTGCTCTTAATGATTCAGGTCAGCAAGATGATTACCAGATGGATCTATCTCTACTATTGACTTAGAATACCAGAAAACTCATTGCAGGGTTAGCCTCTAGGGTGTGCAACCTGTACAATCACACAAGGCCAGCACACAGAGGAAACCACTCTTCTTGGTTTAATGCTCTGCTGGTGTTGTCTTGACATGTTTAATAATATTACCTTTGGATTTGTGTTTTTTTAAGTGAAGTCTGTTGGGACAATGGAGCATGCCTGTGAGTGAATAGAGGACATATATGCAGTATGTGAATCTGCTGTTTCTTGTTACATTATTTTCCTTGAGCATCTTGAATGCTCCGTGAGCACAGAATCCCAGTGGACCCAGGATACGTGGGAGTTCAGAGAGACTCAAAGTGTGCTACTTGTACTTAGTAAGCATGGAGCCGACAGCCCAAGAGGCCATGCTTTCCATTCTCACCAGAACTCGCTTAGGTCCCCGAAGGATGGCAATGGTGCTAGGAGGAACAAACACTTCTCTTCTTTCATATTCATGCTACTTTCCTGTATTAGCATATCCATGCTACTTTCCTGTATTTCCTGTATTTCCTTTCATATTCATGCTACTTTCCTGTATCATTTTCCTCCCATAATGATGATATGGGAGGAAAAAGAGAGCAACCTTGTATTAGTCCGTTTTCACACTGTGGATAAAGACATACTAGAGACTGGGTAATTTTTAGAGAAAAAGAGGTTTGATGGACTCACACTTCCATGTGGCTGGGAAGGCCTCACAGTCTTGGTGGAAGGTAAAAGGCACATCTTCCATGGATGGCAGCAGAAAAGAGCATGAGGGCCAAGCAAAAGGGGAAGCTCTTTATAAAACCATCAGATCTCATGAGACTTATTCACTACCACCAGAACAGTATGCAGGAAACCACCCCCATGATTCAATTATCTCCCCACCACAACACATGGGGATTATGGAAGCTACAATTCAAGATGAGATTTGGGTAGGGACACAGCCAAACCATATCAAAAATATAGTTTCTTTTCTTCTCAGTCCTTAACTGAAGGTAGAAAGTATTGGTAAAATGTGCATGTAATCAAGAAGTGAAATAAAAACAGTTGATTTCATTTCCTTGTGTTTCTACTTTGCTGGTAAGAATGAAATATATATGCACATATGAGCTACAAAATGTGAATTGTATCATTTCAATAATTTAGCATCCAAATTAAATGCCCTCGTATTTGCATTTAAAACTAACATTGAACAATATAAAGACAAATAATGAAGTTCATGCTAATAATTTAACATATTTTTTCTTTACTTAGGAAGACATTAACTAGTGAATAGAAAACACCACATTGTTGAGAGAGACTGCAGAAAAAAGAAAAATCTTTATTTTTTAATGCTTTTATTAGCACATTTTCCTGCTCTTTTAACTAGCAACATTGAATTTTCACTTTGCACTGTGTTCTACAAATTATGGAGTCAGTACTCACTCACTGTGATTCAAAAGAGAGCATTCTATGTGATTCTCCAGACACACTGCTATTTTCTGAATTTCAAGCAGATTATCTTCTCTGTGTTGGTAGAAGGAAAAAGAAATACTTTTTTTCCCTTTAGATAGATTACAATATAGTTGATTATATAGTCTTTTATGACATCAATAATAATTCGGTCATGCCTTCTTGAGATTGTACCCTGGCCCTCTTGATTAAATTTTGATTTGATTTGCAAGCTAGCCTAAATTTACTTCAAGTTTACTTTTCAGATGGCTAATTTCATTTTGCTTCACAGAGTTGTGAGAGCTTAATTTATGTAGTTAATAAATATGCACTGAGCAGCTATTTCTAGCAGGGCACTGTGCTAGGTGCTGGGATTCAGCAGTAAGACAGACAGGCTCTATACCTTTGTGGAGATGCCATTTGGGTGAGGGAGACAGACAATAACAAGTACATAAAGAGGGCAAGCTTCCCCGATTTAGATGAATCTGTGATAAGGAAAAGCAGTATGATGAAAAAACAGTAACAGGGAGAGGCTATTTTAAATAGTGTAATTAAGGAAGGACTGAGTAAGAACAGTGTATAACGTCTGATCTGAGACCTAAATAATGAGTCAAAGTTCTAGAAAGAGAATGTTTCAAACAGAGGGAGCTAGAATTATCAAAGTGTAAGATAAAATATCCTCGGTGTAGTAAGTCGAATAATGGCCTACAAAGAGATATAACCATGTCCCAGACCTTGTGAATGTGACCTTATTTGGAAAAAATTATATTTGCAGATGTAATTAAGGATCTCAAAATGAGATAAACCTTAATTAACCAGGTGAGCCCTAAATCCAGTGAAAACTGCCTTTATCACAGGTCAAAGACAATAAGACAGACGCAGAGGAGGAGGCCATAGGAAGGCAGAGGCACAGATTGGAGTTCAGTTGCCATAAGCCAAGGAAAACCTGGAACTCCCAGAAGCTAGGAAGAGGCAAGGAGGAATTTGTCCTTAGAGTCTTTGGAGAAAGCATGGCCCTGTGACACCTTATTTCAAGTTTATGTTCTCTAAAACTGTGATGGAATACATTTTTGATGTTTTAATTCACCTGCTATGGTTTTAATGTTTGTGTACACTCCAAAATTCATGTTGAAACTGAATTCCCAGTGCATCAGTATTAAGAGGTGTGATGTTTGGGAGGTAATTAGGTCAAGAGCACTTATGAATGGATTAGTAATCTTATAATTGGCTAGAAGGAACTAGCTAGGCCCCATTTTTTGCCCTTTCCTTTCTTCTGTCATGTGAGGACACAGCATTTGTTTCCTCCAGAAAATGCAGTAACAAGGTACCATCTGAGAAGAAGAGATGAGGCCATCACCAGACACTGAACCTGCCAGTGCCTTGATCTTAAACTTCCCAATCTCCAGAATATGAAAAATAATGTCTGCTTTTTATAAATTATTCCATCTTAGGTATTTTGTTATAGCAGCACAAATAAACTAAGCCGCCACCCAATTTGTGGTAATTTGTTGTTGCAACCTCCGAACACTAATTCACTTGATATTTTGTTTAAGAAATAAAAGGGGGTCAGTGTGAGTAAGATAAAGTCAGAAGGTGGAGGAGACTGAGAGGATATCAGAAAAGCAGGCTGAAGCCAGATTCCAAAGGGTCAGGTATACACGGGAAAGAGCTGGGATTTTTATTATTAGTCATGGGAAGCTGTTAATGGATATTAATCTAGAGAATCATTTGGTGTACGTTTAAACTGCAGTGCAGAGAATGGGCTGTCAGACAGAGAGTCAAAGAGTGCAGCAATACTATAGTGAAAAGTGGTAAAAACATTACAGTAGTTGACCAACTGAGAAATGGGAGATGGTGGCACAGACCCGTCTCGTTGTCTCAGAAATAGATTATGGGGACCAGATTGAGATATATTTTGAGATTAGAATGACAGGACTTGACAAGAGATTGGATATGAGGAATCAAAGATGACGTCTGAGATTTTTAGAGCAAACAAGTGGGTAGTGGAAAATGACTAGTAGAGAAACAGGTACCCACTGTTAGTGGAAATCTGGTTTCTGCAGTACATAATTAAGGTTTAGAAATCCAAATGGAAATTTTATATAGAATTACTTGAGATAATGTATGCTAAAAGCATCATTAATAAACCATATGTAATTGCTCAAAAAATGAATATATCTGTTACCATTTAATGGTGACTTGATCTTCTTACTTTAATTCTCACAAAATAGCCATTTTACTGTTTGGGGATATCACTCCATCACTCTGTCATTGCAGTAATTAGTTCTTGCCTTCATTTATTATTAGAGCAGACTAATTGTCTTTGTGGGCAAGGTTCCATGAGCCAAGCTAATTTTCATGTTTCCATATTTGATACTTCTACAGTAATCCACAGGTCATAGAGTGTAATGTAAGTTAGGGCTAAAAACTTGCATCACAAATTAGTAAGTGATTCCTCCAAAGTAAGAAGTTCCCTGACACTGGTGATTTGCAAATGTTAAATTCACCAATTAGAAGAAATGAAAGAATCAACTTTTTGTCCAAACTCTACCTTAATCTTGGCTCAAAAAGCCTGAAATTCTGGGCTTATGGATGCTCTTTCTAACCTTTCCCCATTTAATTATTTTGACTCTGGCAGAAAGAGAAAGTGTATCTTTTTTCCCCTAACAAAGGTAATTGAAAATTGCCTAATTAGATTAACTGCACTACTTTGAAGCCACAGTGATAGATGATATATAGGAGGCCTGGCATTGATAATTGTGAGAGAGAAATTATTTAATGTAAAATGAAGACTACAGAGTGCAGAGGCCACAGCCTTGACTAGGGTGTCCCCTTCCCCTCTCAAACTTTGTGTATATATTTTCATATTAAAAACTGGAATATTTTCAACTAATAAAATATGTTCAATTTCTCTTTATGACTTGTAACTGTATATGCTGATTTAATTAGTTTAGATTGCCTGCATTAGTTCTGACTGAGCAGAGCATAGCAGTTTAGTTCCTTTCTGATTAAAGAAGGGAGGAACACACCATTGGCACTCCCCATATTTACCATTGCAATAAATATAAAAACAGCAATCCTGGGAAAAGCCAGAGTGCCACATACAGTGGTCCTTCTGGTCTCATTTTTACTGGATTCAGCCTCAATGTAGTAAGAGTCTAGATAGCTGTCCTCCTTTCAGGGTAAACAGACAAGTATGCTATAGAGAATGACTTGGGAAAAAGCTACCATCTTAGATGTCATGCCACCTGCTCTGACATAAAGCACTTTGGCAGATATTGACTATGAGAAAAACTTGTGATGCTTCACAGTGTGGATGATGAGGACAGGGGCCATTTTTTTTTTTGATGTTCCATAACCAGAACTTTAAGTTAAAAATGGCTTGGGAAAATGGTCACCAACTTTTGTTTGTATTGCTTGTGCTGTATCTCTACAGTCTGTAGAACATTATACATTTTCCACTCATCCATTCAGGACTTATCAAGCACCTACTATGTCCTTGTGAGAAGTATGTTGGTTTATTTGATGATATGGAAACTGTTAATGAAGGAAGGAGGTAACATTGGTAACTGACAAATAGTGAAAGAGGCTGAACTAAAAATCTTTTTCTTTCTGAGAAAAAGAGGAGGAATTGATTTGCTTTTCTCAAAAATGATGGGATTCTCATTTCCCCCCCAAAACTTAAAGTAGAAATTATGAAGGAATTTGAACGTTTCTTGGTGTCTCTTCAACTCTGAGATTTTTGTGAAAATAAGACGGAGTTCCAGAAGTTTTAAAATATTTATTTCTTTGCAAAATGAGATAATTCCTGACTAAGCAATTGGAGTGGATTAAAAAACAATGAGACATAGTTGGAGGAATTAGGTCTGCGCATATAAGAATTTTTATATTTGCATCTTGTTTGGTGCACAGTTTTCATGTCCATGAATTTAGAAAATCATTGCACTTACTACTGGGAAATATAAAGCTGAATATATGTAGCAGCAAAGGTAAGAGAGAGAGAAAAAAATTCTGAAACCCATTAAACCCTATCGGCAAAAAAATTGGCAAGATTTCTAAAATTTGTTTATGATTTTTGAACTTCAAAATGAATGGCATGCCAGGTAACTGAATAATGCTTTCAATTGAGGAGTAATTGTAAGCTCTGGAACTGCCCAAACGTATTGATAATACTATATAATGAAAATCTCTTTTTGGATCTATTTTGCATTTACAGTTGTTAGTACAACAAAAACCATATGCAAGCCTCTGTTTGACATCCATCCTTCCGGGGGGCAGAAATGCAACCTACTCTCCAGCCAACCTTAGACCTATCGAATATTATTAGTTACAGATTTGTTTTAATGTTCAGAACTTCAAAATTTTGAAAAAAACAGAATTTTGGTTTATAATGATTTTCAGATGATACTAGGGAACACTTTAGTATTGTTTAATCATTTAATCATTTTAAATTTGTAAATTGAGATGAACACAATTACAGAACAACAGAAAATTACTATTTTATGTTTGAGAAATAATTTTTTTTTTTTTGAGATGGCATCTCGCTCTGTCGCCAGGCCAGAGTGCAGTGGCATGATCTCGGCTCACTGCAACCTCTGTCTCCCGGGTCCACGTGATTCTCCTGCCTCAGCCTCCCCAGTAGCTGGGACTACAGGCTCTCGCCACCATGCCCAGCTAATTTTTGTATTTTTAGTAGAGATGGAGTTTCACCATGTTGGCTAGGATGGTCTCAATCTTTTAACCTTGTGATCCACCTGCTTCGGCGTCCCAAAGTGCTGGGATTACAGGCATGAGCCACCGCACCCGACAGGGAAACAATTTTTGTCTTCTACATTGTTATTGTACAGTATATTCAATACAAACAGACACAGTGTGTAAGCTTCAGCTTTAATAATAGCTTGAATGATGGTGATATATTTGAGTAATTCTATCACCACTTGAATGAGGGAGGCTGCTATGAATGTGCTACTGAGATAGGATATTAGCCAAAATTGTGACTTATAGAGATCAAAATAGGTGTTTGACAAATCACTTTGTAAATTTTTTTAGAAGTTTGCTGAATCCATGGGAAAATTTTAGAATGTATCTTTTGTTTGCCAGATTAACTAGATAATGAACAGCTCTGGAATTTGCTCTACATGGTGTTATCATTATGAATTCAAGATCAAACATGACTCAGATATATAACAATACTACTTAGGAAAGTAATGGAATCTGTTTTTCTATTACATTTTAATTTCAATTATATTAGTCTGCTAGGGCTACCATAACAAAATACCAGAGACTGTGTGGTTTAAACATCAGAAATTTACCTTCTCACAGTTCTGGAGGCTGGTAAGCCTGAGGTCAGCTGAGGTTTGCTTTCTTCTGAGGCCTCTCTCCTTGGCTGGCAGATGGTTGCCTCCTCACTGTGTCCTCACATGGCCTTTGCTCTGTGTGCTCTCATCCCCGGTGCCTAAATTTCCCCTTCTTATAAGAGCACGTCAGAGTGGATTAGGACCAACACTCAGCCTCATTTTAACTTAATCACCTCATTAAAGACCTTTTCTTCAAATATGTCTGCATTATGAGGTCCTGGGGGTTAGGAATTTTTGGGAAATGTAATTTATCGCATAACATCAATGTAATTTGTACATCTGCTCGTGTTTGTTGAGCTTCTCCTCGTCATCAGCACTGAGCTGACCATGGAGGCAGGGACTCTGCTCTCCTGGAGCTAACAGCCTAATGGAGTAGAAAGTCAGTTAAGAGTTAAACAAACAAACAGTGACATAATTGCAGGTGGTGATAATTGCTGTGAAGGCAATGCAAAGAGTATGTGGTCGAGATCAAAGAAGTGAGGGTGGGAGAAAAAGGGTGTGAAACCTGCTTCTTGGGTTCTTAGGAAACACTCCACAGAGGGACATTTTCCTCAAGGTGGGAAAATCTGAAAGAAAGTCAGGAAGGCTGAGGCACAATGGTTAAGAAGTCAAATGAAATCCTGCAGGGGCATCAGGTGTTTGGATTCATATGGCCTTTTAGGCTTAGGTAAGAGTTGGGTATTATTTGAATTGTATTATGAAGTCATTGAACACGTTTAAATAACAAAAGCATTTCAATTTCACCGTCTTACTGACTGCTGTGCTATAGCTTGGAAGAGACAGAGTGGACACAGAGGTCGCATTTAAGGGACTGTGGCAGGGCAGTAGCAATAATGGATGGGATGAAGTTAGCAGCAGTGCAGATGAGTGGCATGATAAACCTAAGATACATCTTAAGGGTAGAAATGACAAGACTTGAAGGTAAGTTAGATGTGTGGAGTAAGGAGAGAGTAGAACCAATGGCTCCCAGGTTTGAACACTGGAGATCAGTGTCAGTGAGTGTGAAGGACAAAACTGGGAGGGGAGAGACTTACACGGGGATCATGATTGAGACTGGGTGTTCAGATCCAAGAGTGTAGGTTGAGTCATGTTGACTCTGTGTTGTGTATTAGTTTATCTTAGAAGAATTGTAGACTTCTTGGAGTAGGAGCATGTTATGAAGGTAAGAAAAAAAACTGAAGTTGGAGTAAAAATATATTCATTTACGAATGATTACTAGTGGTCCCCAGTTAAAACAGTATCTGTGAGCGTAAGTAACTTGCTTTTAAATTAAGGTTTGATTAAAGGATTAGGTACAGCTTTGTCTTTTTTTTTCCCACAGATGTTGGACATTTACATGCGACACAGCGTTTTATCTTTGTGTGCCTATCTCATTTGCTGATGCTATTAGTAAAGACGTGTTGAGGGGGCAATGTCAAGTTATTTGAAACTGAAGACTGTCGTGCTAGATTTTTAGGGTGTAACAGAAGAGTAGTTTAGAACTTAAATGAAAGTGCCAAACAAAATGCTTTTAGTGTAGCTTGGCAAATTGTTAATTTGGTAGGAATTTTAAGAAATGTTTGGCTCCTCTGGCTTTAGTAATTTAGTGGGTTTAGTAATTTAGTAAAGACTTCTTGTTAACTGCTTCTTAAATATTTAACACTCAAGGAAGAATAATAGGATGATAAAAAGTTTGCTGTTGTTGAACAAAATAAATCATTCGGTTTGCCCCAAACTATTGGAACCTGAAAAAGAATCTTGTGTTTATGTAAGTTTTTCTTATTTTTAATGAAAGTAATTGTTAATGGAAAAGAGTGGTCGGGAAAATAAATTGTGCACATGAAAGGCAAAACCATACTTCAGAGCATCTTATGTAAATGTGATAAAGAATTGAACATGATTTTAAAGGTAGGGAAAAAACAGATTAGCTGTTGTGTCATTATTAGCCTCTTTAAAGTTTGTTTTGCAGGAAAGATTCTATTTTCAGTGTTTAAATTGCTCCCAAGAATAAAGGAAGGTTTACTGGGAGAAGTTTATTCCTAAATAGATCAGGAGAAATCTTGGTATTTACGTATACTAAAGACTAATCTTCATTTATTCACATTAGGATAGTGATAAACAGCAGGGCATACATTTAAATCTTTTTCAAGTAGTGATTAATTTAATAGGCTGCTAGGAAAAAATCTTAAGCATTTTTTTTTCCAATTTGTTTATTTTACTGATGAGGAAACTAAGATCTCTTCAGGTGAAATGTGACTGGCCGCAGCTGGTTATTGGAAAGCCTGGTTCTAACCCAGAGATTCTGACTTCTAGGCTAGTACCTTTCAACTCCATAAACTAAATTTTATAGCCTGGTGTCTTCTTTCATTAAATAACAAAATATTTTGACAGTCCCTTTGTTAAAAGTATCAGGGTGTACTTGTTAGAAGACAAGTATTAATTGGGTAAGAAATCAGTTACTTTTTGTTAGGTATTTTTACCATAGCTAGAAAAAGGTTTGCTAGAAAGAATATACTAGGTTTAAAACAGATTGGGTTTCCCTTTGCTTCTACTCAACATATTGGCATCTTTTGAGTAGTACTGACACATCTTTCCTGTAGTACTGACACATCTTTCCTGTTTAGCATAGGCTTAGTTGTCCCTTATATCACACATTTTTACTACCACTGTCCAGAATGAGGGAAACATCTCTGGCCAATATTTGGAAAGATGCTTCCTGAAATATGTGAATTGAGTTTGTCATTTTTGATTTTGTTAACATGAATTTCAGACTAACTACTGTAGCTGACATGTTTAAGCTAAGGGAATACATATTTTAGATCCCCACAAATGTATTTATTTTTCTCTAGCCTGTGTCTAAATAGATTTTCAAACATTGAGGAAACAGAAAAATACTGCAGAGTATATTAAACTTCTCATTAGGTACACTGTGTGCATTTCAATAAGTTTAATATTTATTTTCATGTTTGATATGGCAGTTTTCAGGCCCAAGTTCTTTATGGATTGTCTATGTGATACAGAAACGACGCAATATTATCAGCTGTGAATGCAGGAAGAGACCAATTCTGAAGGAGTTAGAGCAATCATGTCAAAACTTTTAAGAAAGAGAATAAAGACTATTATGGACAGCTAAAAATATAAGTGGAAAGATGTAATACTGTAAAGTAAAATTTGGCAAATAAATATTTTTTGTCTTGCCAAAGAACCGTAGGATCTTTACATCATTGTTACTGGCATTGCTAGCTTAGAGCACGAATTATTGAAATGCTGATGTAGCATTCTGCATTGACCTCAGAAGACATTTTGTTGCCTGTAGAATTGCTAATACTAGAGGTAGTCAAAACAGTTTTCGGTTTCCATTAAAATATGAATTTGGCATAGCACTGAGTAATTTGTTATGAATGACAGAACTAAAATTTTATAGTGACTTCATTGCAAATGACATTAATATTTTAGAAATGGAACCTCCATTTGGTCATTGATTCTATCAAACTTTCCAGTAGTCTTACAAAGGTAGATCAACAGGAGCATATTTTGGAAGAAAGATGGAAAATCTAGTTGTCTATATTTATTTCCTAATATTTATTTTGAAAAGTTTTTTTTCTGCTTCATTTGAACTAAGCAGAATTAGTGAGAAATATAAAGAGTTGGTAATTATGCAACTTTTTATATTGTGCATAAATTGTGCAGAAGATAATAGGTTGCTTTTCAGTTACTGCAGTTCTGAAGACTGAAAAGAAGGCAGCCCTATATCAGACCATACCAGGATAACAGTACTAACTGATACACATTTTCAGCACTGATTATATCTGTATTTACATAACATATGTAGTATATGTGATATGTTATGACATATGATATGACATAAATGTGTATAATTTGTGATATATATCACATATAAAATCACACATATATCACATCACCTTATATGACATATATGACATGTATATATATCATGTGTGAGAGTAAGATATATATCTGTGATGAAAATGTGTAGCTATGAGTATGGTTATCCTGGTACAGGCTAATATTAAGCTGTTTTCATCTTTTTGATTTTCAGTTTTTTAGAATTGCAGTAATTCTACTATGTCTATACATCCATATATCTTTATATCTATATTTATATATACAGAGAAAGAGGGAGAAAGAGATCAGGGAGGTGGAAAACTTACCTAACTGATGTGTCATAGAGAAGCTGTTCTAATAAAATATCAAATTCAAGACCACATGCAAATTCTACAAACATTTTTTCCCCCAGCTTTCTATATGGCTTATGAATTTCATACCAATTTGGCCTTAGTACATTATCCATGTTTAAAGCTGGATGCTATAGTAAGTTACATACACCAAAGTACTATACAGCCTTGAAAATGAAGGGAATCTTGATATTTGTGACAATATGGATGAACCACGAAGATATTTGCTAAGTGAAATAAACCAGGCACAGAAGGACAAATGCTGTATGATTTCACCTATATGTGGAATCTACAAATGTTAAATTTGTAGAAGTAGAGAGTAGAATGGTGGTTACCAGGGGATGGGGGTAAGGATGAATAAAAAGATATTGGCCAAAGGGTATGAAGTTTCATTGAGACAGGAGGAATATGTTTTTGAGATCTGGAGAGTGGAGTTTTAAATGTTCCCATCACAATGTTGAGTTTGTGAGATGCTGGATATATTAATTCATTTGTTTGATCTAATCATTCAACATTGTATACATATATCAAGATATCACATTGTACCCCACAAATATATGTGTGTGTGTGTGTGTGTGTATATAATTTTTATATGCCAATTAAAAAGAAAACCAGCAACTAATATCAAAATAATACTTGCTATGTCTTTGATTTATTAGATGGCAAATTAGGCAACAAGCCTCTGTTTTTCCAGCTCCTTTGTCCAGGGCTGTCACCATGACAGTTAAGTGAGACTGATCCTTCATTGATCCCTCTTCGTTCATAGTTCATTGACCCTATTTTTAATTTACTTTCTTCTCTACTAATTTAGATCCTAAAATCTATCCTTTTAATGACACCCAACAATAACTGATTGTTTATGGCATCTCTCCTCACTTTCCCTCCTTCCCATCCTTCCATTTTACTCATGGTGTTCCCTCCATGTCTTTATTTTGTTCTGGTTAGTTAGCAAATATATAACTGGAACCAAAGAGCTTATCTAGAGAATTTAAATAATAATAAAGAATGACGAATTATATAAACCTACCCTTACATCCCACTACTGAGGTTAAGAAACACCAGTTCTCTTCCTCAACTGTGTTTCCCCTCTACCCTCTCCTGAGATGACCAATGTCCTGACTTTGTATGTTATTTCCTTGCTCTTTACTTTTGAAAACTGAGTGACAAGTATGAACCTGTATAAAGAAGGAGCAATCTTCTACTATTAGAAAAAGCTTCCAAGCAGAAGATAGGTTGAACAGGGTTTGAGGTTCATAGATTCATCCCTTTAGCTTCCTTGACAACTACAGCAACCTCTCTTTGGAAAGTTAGCAGAGAGGTCATGAAAAACACAGCATGAGAACTTCACGGAGCATACACAAGTTTCAATAGCCAAATTGACCAAGCAGAAGAAAGGATATCAGAGAATGAAGATCAACTCAGTGAAATAAAATGAGAAGTCAAGATTAGAGAACAAAGTGAAAAGAAATGAACAAAGCCTCCAAGAAATATGGGATTATGTGAAAAGACCTAATCTACATTTGATAGGTGTACTTGAATGTGACAGAGAGAATGAATCCAAGCTGGAAAACACTCTTCAGGATATTATCAAGGAGAACTTCCCCAACTTAGCAAGGCAGGCCGCCATTCAAGTCCAGGAAATACAGAGAACACCACAAAGATATTCCTCAAGAAGAGCAACCCCAAGGCACATAATTGTCAGATTCACTGGGGTTGAAATGAAGGAAAAAATGCTAAGGGTAGACAGAGAGAAAGATTAGGTTACCCACAAAGGGAAGCCCATCAGACTCACAGCAGATCTCTCCGCAGAAACTCTACAAGCCAGAAGAGAGTGGGGGCCAATATTCAACATCCTTAAAGAAAAGAACTTTCAACCTAGAATTTCAAATCCAGCCAAACTAAGCTTCATAAGCAAAGGAGAAATAAAATTCTTTATGGGCAAGCAGTTGCTGAGAGATTTCATCGCCACCAGGCCTGCCTTACAAGAGCTCCTGAAAAAAGCACTAAACAAGGAAAGGAACAACCAGTACCAGCCACTCCAAAACCATACCAAATGGTAAAGACCATCGACACAATGAAGAAAATACATCAACTGATGGGCAAAACAACCAGCTAGCATCAAAATGGCAGAATCAAATTCACACATAACAATATTAACCTTAACTATAAATGGGCTAAATGCCCCAATCAAAAGACACACACTGGCAAATTGGATAAAAAGTCAAGACCAATTGGTGTACTGTATTCAGGAAACCCATCTCACGTGCAAGGACATACATAGGCTAAAAATAAAGGGCTGGAGAAAGATTTATCAAGCAAATGGAGAGCAAAAAAAAAAAAAAAAGCAAGAGTTAGAATCCTAGTCTCTGGTAAAATGGACTTTAAAGCCACAAAGATCAAAAGAGACAAAGAAGTGCATTACATATGGTAAAAGAATCAATGCAACAAGAAGAGCTAACGATCCTAAATATATACGTACCCAATACAGGAACACCTGGGTACGTAAAGCAAGTTGTTAACAACCTACAAAGAGACTTAGACTCCCACACATTAATAGTGGTAGACTTTAACACTCCACTGTCAATATTAGACAGATCAATGAGACAGAAAATTAACAAGGATATCCAGGACTTGAACTCAGATATGGAACAAATGGACCTAATAAACATCTACAGAAATCTCCACCCCAAATCCACAGAATATACATTCTTCTCAGCATCACATTGCTCCTACTCTAAAATTGACCACATCATTGGAAGTAAATCACTCCTCAGCAAATGCAAAAGAACGGAAATCATAACAAACAGTCTCTCAGACCACAGGGCAATCAAATTAGAACTCAGAATTCAGAAAGTAACTCAGAACCGCACAACTTAATGAAAACTGAACAACCTGCTCCTGAATGTTGACTGGATAAACAACGAAATGAAGGCAGAAATAAAGATGTTCTTTGAAATCAGTGAGAACGAAGACACAACATACCAGAATCTCTGGGACACATTTAAAGCAGTGTCTGGAGGGAAATTTATAGCAATAAATGCCCACCAGAGAAGCGAGGAAAGATCTAAAATTAACACCCTATCATCAAAATTGAAAGAGCTAGAGGAGTAAGATAAAAAAAACTTAAAAGCTAGCAGAAGACAAGAAATAACTAAGATCAGAGCATAACTGAAGAAGATAGAGACACAAAAAACCCTTCAAAAAATCAATAAATCCAGGAACTGGTTTTTCAAAAAGATCAACAAAATAGACAGACTGCAAGCCAGATTAATAAAAAAGAAAAGGGAGAAGAATAAAATAGATGCAATAAAAAACGAAAAAGGGGATATCACCACCGATTCCACAGAAATACATACTACCGTCAGAGATTACTACAAACAACTCTATGCACATAAACCAGTAAACCTGGAAGAAATGGATAAATTCCTGAACACTTACACCCTCCCAAGCCTAAACCAGGAAGAAGTTGAAACCTTGAACAGGCCAATAACAAGTGCTGCAGTTGAGGCAGCAATTAATAGCCTCCCCACCAAAAATGTCCAGGTCCAGATGGGTTCACAGCTGAATTCTACCAGACATACAAGGAGAAGCTGGTACCATTCCTTCTGGAACTATTCCAAACAATCCAAAAAGAGGGAATCCTTCCCAAATCATTTTATGACTCCAACATCATCCTGATACCAAAACCTGGCAGAGACTCAACAAGAAAAGAAAGCTTCAGGCCAATATCCATGATGAACATAGATGCAAAAATCTTCAATAAAATACTGGCAAGCCGATTGCAACAGCACATCAAACAGCTTATCCATCATGATCAAGTATGCTTCATCCCAGGGATGCAAGGCTGGTTCAACATATGCAAGCCTATAAACGTAATCCACCACATAAACAGAACCAAAGACAAAAACCACACAATTATCTCAATAGATGCAGAGAAGGCCTTTTACAAAATTCAACAGTCCTTTATGCTAAAAACTCTCAATAAACTAGATATCAAAAGAACATATCTCAAAATAATAAAAGCTATTTACGACAAACCTACAGGCAACATCATACTGAATGGGCAAAGGCTGGAAGCATTCCCTTTGAAATCTGGCACTAGACAAGGATGCCGTCTGTCACCACTCCTATTCAATATAGTATTGGAAGTTCTAGCCGGAGCAATTAGGCAAGAAAAAAACATAAAGTGTATTCAATCAGGAAAGGAGTAAGTCAAATTGTCTCTATTTGCAGATGACATGATTGTATATTTAGAAGACCCCATTGTCTCAGCCCAAAATCTCCTTAAACTGATAAGCAACTTCAACAGTCTCAGGATACAAAATCAATGTGCAGAAATCACAAGCATCTCTATACACCAATAACAGACTAACAGAGAGCCAAATCATGAGTGAACTCCCATTCACAGTTGCTACAAAGAGAATAAAATACCTGGTAATACAACTAACAAGGGATGTCAAGGACCTCTTCAAGGAGAACTACACTGCTCAACAAAATAAGAGAGGACACAAACAGATGGAGAAACATTCCATGTTCATGGTTAGGAAGAATCAATATCATGAAAATGGCCATTGTGCCCAAAGTAATTTATAGATTCAATGCTATCCCCATCAAGCTACTAATGACCTTCTTCACAGAACTGGAAAAAACCACCTTAACCTTCATATGGAACCAAAAGAGAGCCTGCGTAGCCAAGACAATCCTAAGCAAACAGAACAAGGCTGGAGGCATCACGCTACCTGATTTCAAACTATACTACAAGGGTACAGTAATCAAAACAGCATGGTACTGGTGCCAAAACAGAGATATAGACCAATGGAACTGAACAGAGGCCTCAGAGGCAAGGCCACACATCTACAACCATCTGATCTTTGACAAACCTGACAAGAACAAGCAATAGGGAAAGGAGTCCCTGTTCAATAAATGAAGTTGGGAAAACTGGTTAGCAGTGTGCAGAAAGCAGAAACTGGACCCCTTCCTGACACCTTACACTAAAATGAACTTCAGATGGATTAAAGACTTAAACATAATATCTAACACCATAAAAACCCTAGAAGAAAACCTAGGCAAAACATTTCAGGACATAGGCATAGGCAAGGACTTCATGACTAAAACACCAAAAGCATTGGCAACAAAAGCTGAAATAGACAAATGGGACCTAATTAAACTCCAGAGCTTCTGTACAGCAAAAGAAGCAATCATTAGAATGAATCGGCAACCAACAGAATGGGAAAAAATTTTTGCAATCTACCCATCTGACAAAGGGCTAATATCCAGAATCACAAAGAACTAAAACAGATTTATGAGAAAAAAACAAACAACCCCATTCAAAAGTGGGTGAAGGATATGAACTGACACTTTTCAAAAGAAGATGTAGATGAGGCCAACAAACATATGAAAAATGCTCATCATCACTGATTATTAGAGAAATGCAAATCAAAAGCACATTGAGGTACCACCTCATGCCAGTTAGAATGGTGATCATTAAAAAAATCTGGAGAAAACAGATGCTAGAGAGGATGTGGAGAAATAGGAACACTTTTACACTGTTGGTGGGAGTGTAAGCTAGTTCAACCCTTGTGGAAGACAGTGTAGTGCTTCCTCAAGGACCTAGAAATAGACATTCCATTTGATTCAGCAATCCCATTACTGGGTATATACCCAAAGGATTATAAATCATTCTTTTATAAAGACACATGCACACACATTGTCATTGTGGCACTGTTTACAATAGCAAAGACCTGGAACCAAATGTCCATTGATGATAGTCTGAACAAGGAAAATGTAGCACATATACACCATAGAATACTATGCGACCATAAAAAATGATGAGTTGGTGTCCTTTGTAGGGACATGGTTGAATCTGGAAACCGTAATTCTCAGCAAACTGACACAAGAACAGAAAATCAAACGCCACATGTTCTCACTCATAGGCAGATGTTGAACAATGAGAAAATAGGGATGCAGGGGGGAGCATCACACACTGGGGTCTGTTGGGGGGGCAAGGGAGGAACAGTGAGGGGATGGGGAGTTGGGCAGGGATAACATGGAGAGAAATTACAGATATAGGTGACGGGGGGATGGAGGCAGCAAACCACACTACCATGTATGTACCTCTGCCACAATCCTGCATGGTCTGCAGATCCTAAAGTACAATTAAAAAAGAAAAAAGAAAAAACAACAAAAAAGAAATATGGCTGGCAGACTGTTACCCTTCAGGATTTGAAAGGCATTTCTTCAGTGTTTATTGTTTCTGGTGTTGCTGTTTATAAAGTCATTTCAAATCTTGTTCATGTATGTCACTTTATTTATTTATTTTTTTCTTTCTGAAATTGGTAGAATCTTTTCTTTGTCTTCAGTGTTCTGAAAGTTTACAGTGATGTGCATTGGCATAGGCTTATTTTCGCACGTGCGTGCGTGTGTGTGTGTGTGTGTGTGTGTGTGATGAGTTGGGCATTCCATGAGGTATTATAGTTCAAACGCTTGTATTCTTCAATTCTGGAAATTTTGCTTCAGCTATATCATTAATAAGTTTCTGTTCTTTCCTTAGAGATCTTTTTGTTTCAAATGTTAGACATACTGCATTGTATTCTTTTTTAAATTCCTGTTTTTCATCTCTTTAACTTCCTGTTCTTCATCTCTTTAACTTCCTGTTCTACTTCTGAGAGATTTCTTCAACTTTATCTCAATATTTGCTGTTGTGTTTTTCCTTTCTGTTATTATGCTTTTAATCATGCTCCATGAATGTAATATCTTCTCTAATTTTTCTGAGATTAATGGTAGATAGTTTATAGTTTTTGTTTTCCTCCTTATGGTTTTGTCTGTCAAGCTGCAGGATTTTTTTTTTCCTGTTTGTTGGTTTTGTTTCTAGTTTTCATTTTAGAAGTCTTTCCCAATATCTGGTATTTCTGCTCATAATTTAGAAGAATGAAAAAATTCAGATTGTTCTAATTGTATAGGTAGAGGCTGGCTGCAACATTGAGCTTTACTGTAGGATGATTTGGGAGAGTCTTACATTGAGGAACCGCCATGTCATTATCTTCAGCTATTTCCACTTAAGCAAATTACAGTCTTCAGCAAATTGTGAGGGTAAGATCCTGCTTCCAGCATCCTGGGAGTGGAGTGGGGTGGGGAAGGACACTGAGATTTTTACTGAAAGATGCTGAAATTTAGCATTCATATATTTAATTCTTTTCTTTTTTATAAAACACTATACCCATTTTCTCGTGTATATTTAATCTCTCTCTTCCGCATCTCTGTCTGTATCTGAACTGAATAGTTTTCATCTTTTTTCTATATTTTATTTTTTAGAGAAGTTTTAGATTCATAGCAAAATCGAGCAAAATGTGCATACAGAGAGTTCCCATGTACCTCTCGACCTCACACATTCACAGCTTCATTCCTTATCAACATTCTTCCTCAGAGTGGTTTTTGTTACAATCAATGAACCTGGCACATAATTGTCACCCACAGTTCATAGTTTACATAGGGTTCACTCTTGATGGTGTACATTCTATGGGTTTTGTCAAATGTGTAATGACATATATCCACCATTATTATAGCATACAGAATTGTCTTGCTGCCCTAAAAAATCCTCTGTCCCCTGCCTATTCCATCATCTTCAACACATATTTAAGATTCTTCTATTAAAAACAAATCTTATATAACTATGAAAGTCTGCCCCTGTATCTCTCTTTTCTTTTGCAGGCAGTTTTCTTCTTTTCAACCTGCTTAGTCCACCATTCAGCAGTACTTCTTTTATTTTTCTTTTAAAAAATTTTAAAAATTGACATGTAATAATTGTACATATTCATGGGGTACAAAGTGATATTTTGATACATGTATATAGTTGGCAATGATTAAATCAGGGTGATTATTACATTATCACCTCAAATATTTATTATTTTATTGTATTGAGAACTTCAAAGTCCTCTTGTCTAGCTACATTATTTGGAAATGTTTGGAAAGATTTGATACCTTATTGTTAACTATAGTATTGAGAACTTAAAATCCTCTCCTAGCTCTTTGGAAAAATTCGATAGATTATTGTTAACTATAGTCATCCTGCAGTGCTGTAGAAGAACACTAGAACTTATTCCTTCTATCCATCTGTAACCTTGTATTCACTACCCAACTTCTCATTATCCTCTGCTATCCACTGTCCTTCTCACAATGAGATATCATCTTACCAGAGTTAGAATGACTATTTAAAAAAGACAAAAAATAACAAATGCTGGTAGGGCTATGGAGAAAAAGGGACTCTTATACACTGTTGATGGGAATATAAATTAGTACAGCCATATGAAAATCAGGATGGAGGTTCCTCAAGAAACTAGAAATATAACTACTCTATGATCCAGCAATGCAACTACTAGGTATTTAATCAAAGGAAAGACAGACAGTGTATTGAAGAGATGGCTGCACCCCATGCTTATTGCAACACTATTCACATAGCCAAGATTTGGAATCAACCTGAGTTCATCAGCAGGTGAATTGATAAAGTAAAGGTGGCATATATACACAATTGCCATAAAAAATAATGAAATCTTGTCATTCATGGCAACACAGCTGATCCTGGAGGACATTATGTCAAGTGAAATAAGCCAGACAAAGAAAGATAAATACCACAAGTTCTCACTCATATGTGGGAGATAAAAAGTTGAGTTGTTTTGATAGCTAGAAATATCTCTAGCTAAGGTCATTTCTGTGTCACAAAAGACAAAATGGATTTTTTTTTTTTGGTTACAATCTTTCTTGGCCTTTCATGAGCATCTAACATTCTGCTTCTTTGATTTCAGCCTTTGGTTTTTGTTATACCTGTTATACAACTCCCTTTTTGCCTTACAGGATAATTCTCCCATAATCATTCATTAACTCAGAATGGGCAAGATTCAGTGCTGATTGTCTTTTCCCCCTTGCTTTATACTCTCCTAAGGCAGTCTTATCAGTGCTCCTTGCTTCAATCAGCACCTATATGAAGACAATTTACCAAATTACAAACCTGACCTGGTGTTATGGACTAAATTTTGTGTCTTCCTCAAATTCATGTGTTAAAGACCTTATATTCTAGTATGGCTATATTTCCAGATAGAGCCTTTAAGGAAGGTTAAATGAGGTTTTAAGTGTGAGGTCATCATCTGATAGGATTACTGTTCTTATAAGAAGTGACACCAGAAAGCTGTCCCTCTCTCTCTCTCTCTCTCTGCACACACAGAGAAAAGACCATGTGAAGACTCATCATGAAAGTGGCCATCTACAAGCCAGTAAGGGAGCCTTTATCAGAAACCAAATTTGCCATCAAACCTTGATTATGAACTTCTGGGCTCCAGAGCTGTGGGGAAAAACAATATCTGTATTTTAAGCCGTCCAGTCTATGGTATTTTGTTATGGTAGCCTGAGCAGACCAACAAACCTGGCCATCAAATGGGGCAAAGAGCATTTATTCAGATGTCAGCTTTTTCATTTGTATCCTTAAAAGGTCCCTTTAACTGCCTAAAACTCAAACTCACAATCTTTTTTTTTTTCAGCTTTAAGTTCTGGGGTACATGTGCAGGATGTGAAGTTTTGTTATATGGGTAAACATGTGCCATGGTGGTTGCTGCACAGATCAACCTATCACCTTGGTATGAAGCCCAGGATCCATTAGCTATTGTTCCTAATGCTTTCCCTTCCAGCACCCCCAGCAGGCCCCAGTGTGTGTTGTTCCCCACCACGTGTCCATGTGTTCTCATCATTCAACTCCGTTAGCCTCAGCAAACAGACACAGGAACAGAAAACCAGACATGGCATGTTTGCATTTCCAAGTAGGGGGTGAACACTGAGAACAAACACACAATCTTACATTTTGCTGTTCATTCTCAATTTGTAAAACCTGATTTCTTTCTGATATTCTTTTTCTCTGTTAATGAAACTCCCTTCTGTAATCTGAGCCATAGCCCTAGGAGTCATTTTTGATATCTCCCTCTTTTCTTCACACCACATTGCATCCATTATTCCATCGACCCATTATCTTTTACCTTCTTAAGATTTTAAAAAATCTGTCCACATTTCTCCTTCTCCATTTCAAACACAGTCCCATCATTTATTTGACGTGGAAGTCTCCTAAATCATCTCTTTGTATCCATTCTTGCTTCCTTACAACCAGTTCTCTCTTGGAGCTGTGGGGACAGTTTTAAAATGTCAAACTAGCCAGGCATGGTGGCTCATGCCTGTAATCCCAGAACTCTTGGAGGCCGAAGCAGGCCGATCGTTTGAGTTCAGGAGTTTGAAACCAGGCTGGGCAACACAGAAAAATCTTGTCTCTAAAAAAAATTAAAAAATTAGCCTAGCATGGTGGTGCACATCTGTGATCCCAGCTACTTGGGAGGCTGAGGTGGGAGGATCACTTGAAAAGGTCGAGGTTACAGTGAGCCTCGTTTGCACCACTGCACTCCACCCTGTGCCACAGAGTGAGACTCTGTCTCAAGTAAGTAAGTAAGTAAGTAAATAAATAAATAAATAAAACTCATAAAATACTTTAATTCAGAGGCAGTGACACTCCAGGAAACCAGGAGCCTGGATATCATAGCCATCGGTCACCAGGGCAGTCCACAGACCAAGGCATGGCAGCTGAATTCATGCTGAATCATGATAAATAGGAATATGCATTAATCCAAGGCAGAAAGACTGGCAATTTGAAGACCTAGCTACTTCTGAAGCACAGGCCATACAGTAGTAAATCTTACTCCTTGGACCAAAAAGAAGAAAGCAGAACAGGGAGTTTGTTGTTACCAAGGTTGATTAAACTATTTGTTGAGGAAGAAACCCTCTGAAACGAAGTCAACGTGTTCCTGTGTCTGTGGTTCAGAGACTCACCTGAGGGCTAAGTCTGTGAAAAGAGATAATAGCTTATTCACTCCAGGGTTGAGCAACTACAAAAGATAGTAAACAACTAGCATAAATTAGTGTCACATGGAAGAAAAGTCTCTGAAACTGAGTCTCTCGTTTCAGGTATTCCAGCGTTGTGTTTCCCACAGTAAGAATTATAATGACCAGGAGAAGTGAGGCCGAAGTCCTTTTAGATACAAAATGAGATGCAGATAACATTTCTGTAGCTAAGTCAGTCATTTCTTCATTTTGGGAACCATAAGTAGGAGAACAGTTGAATTAGTGGAGGATGCTATGGGAATGGACTGAGAAAGCAGATACTAACACTATGCCAGAAAGCGAAAAGCAAATTCCTTTTCCACAGCAACCATCTCAAAATGTGTATTTGTGGAAATCCAGGGTTCTGACACAGCAACTTTCTGAACTTCAGAAGTTCAGAATAACTTTGATGATACTTCCTTCAATGGAAATTGACAGGAAATACTGGCTGTACAAATACATATAAGCAGTAATGTAAGGGAATAAAATCTAAATATTATGTCTCATAGGGAAATAACAAGGCAGTTGGGTTTAGACGAAGAGGCTGAATAACTGATAGTTGACAGAGAAGAAATGAATGAAAATATTTCTGAAGGTATAGTCATTCTTAAGGGATAGTCATTCTCAATTTTAGTACAGTATCCTTTACAAATAATGTCTCAAAGAGAATCAAACTCAAAATAGTAAAATTATGGTAAAGCCCTTAAATATGGATCTAGAGACTATAATGATATCCTTAGCCCAAACGATTGCGCTTGTCAACGTGGATGGGAGGGAAACAGAGGGAACACCAACAAAAGACTCTCCACAATTTGGTGGTGGTGCTGGCAATGATGATGTTGAAGTTAAATGCAAAAGTAGGCATTAGCAAAGATATTGCCATTCGAGAGATGGAGATTTTGAATGTGTTACTCAAGTATGCAAGTTAAAATCTGACACAACTTGGGATAAAGGAATCATGTTTTATTGGTTCTCAGCAGCTATGTAAGTCAGTTATCTGAAACAATAAAATAAAAACCATAAAATAAAGATACAGTGCTTTGCAGAAAATAGTCATCAAAAAGTCCTTGAATATAGAATCATCGGACGAGATGCCATGTGACATGGTATTATTTGCAGTTTGATGTAATGCCTGGATTAAATCTGGATGGGAGACATAGAAGACAAGGCAAGTGAAGTTGGCATTGAGCAACAGAGATAGGAGAAAAGGAAGAAGAATATAAAAAATAAAGAACCACGGATGGTAAAAAGGGATAAAGTATGTGAGTTCAGTGATGAGACTTACCAAGAAGTACAAAGTTTAAACTTTTGAGAATGACAAACAGCAGCCCAGACCTTAATCTGACCATTGCTGAGCTTAGAGGTTGGAATTTTAATTTTTTTTACAGAGGTGCCATCTCAGCTCACTGCAGCCTCTTTCTCCCAGGTTCAAGCAATTCTCCATGCCTCAGCTTCCCGAGTACCTGGGATTACAGGTGTGCACCACCACACCCAGCTAATTTTTGTATCTTTTGTAGAGCTGGGGTTTCACAACGTTGGCTAGGCTGGTCTCCTGGGCTCAAGTGATTCTTCCACCTTGGCCTCTCAAAGTGTGGAGATTGCTGGGCACGGTGGCTCACACCTGTAATTCTAGCACTTGGGAGATGGAGGTGGGTGGATCACTTGAGTTCAGGAGTTTGAGACCATCCTGGCCAATGTGGAAAAACCCCATTTCTACTAAAAATACAAAAATTCGCCAGATGTGGTGGTGCCCACCTGTAATCCTAGCTACTCAGGAGGCTGAGGTAGGAGAATCACTTGAACCCGGGACGTGGAGGCTGCAGTGAGCTGAGATAGCACCACTGCACTCCATCCTGGGCATTAGAGTGAGACTTTGTCTCAAAAAACCAAAACAAAACCAAGTGTGGAGATCACAGGCATGAGCCATCACATGTGGCCTTGGAATATTAATTCTAATGCCAGAAAACTGTACTATAAAAGAAAAAAATGTTTCTAGGTCAGAGAAAGAGAAAAAGAGAAAGAAGGGAGGGGGGAAGGACAAACATGAGCCTCTATTAAAAAACCATTAATTCTCCTGATTCTGAAAAACAATAATATCCTATGGTATATGAAATTATAATTACAACTTCAGGAAAACTCAAGAAAAAGGTGAGGAAAAAGCAGAATATGGCCGGTTTGATGAGTGTTCCAAAAATGATGGCTGAGGTAAAACGTAATTTCAAAGGATTGAAGATCAGAATTAGCACATATCTAAAAACGTTTACAAGAAAAGTGATAGAGATTGTTTTTCATATTATACTTTTGTTGATAACCTAGCTCTGTTTTTCATTCATGAATCCCTGATGAGCAAAGGAACAGAACCAATGTAGAAGAATTGCTGGTTGACTCTAAGTTTGGAGAGAAGAATACAGAGAAAATGGCTGAAAATGCTGGAAAGATGCTTCAGTGGGAGAATGTACTTTGTAATTAACATTCAGTAAGCATACTGCCACACTTTAGTGACTTCCTTTCATTTATTACTGAAGACATATTGAAGACGAACAGCATGACATTAATTAATTTAAAATGGAATGTTCTTATTTGTATACAGATTTTTCTCCAGGAAAAAAAGTTGATTTAAGAGAAAATCAGTCATGTGCCCTTGGGGTAAAAATAGGTGTGTTTGCAAGAAACAGGCTCATACTGTTTGAGAAAAAAGACAAATAGCTGCAACCATTTTCAAACAAATTAAAATTTTATGAAGATTTTAGTTCTTCATTGGTTAAAGAATGATGAAATAATGAATATTCAGCAGATTTATAATCTGTAAACATTCAAATAATTCTTTTTGTATGATTGAATAATTATGTAAAGAATACTATTTAAAAATACTTGAAGGAATTTTCATTGCTCTTAAGATAAAACCAAAAATGCTTACCATGGCCTCTAATGCCAAACTTAGCTGGTATCTGCTTTCTTTCTCTGCATCCTCTCTCTCACTCACTTACTCTTTTTCTCACATTTCTCACCCCTACTTTCTGTCTGTTTTCTACTCTGTTCCTCAGTATGACTATCTCATTGTCACTAAAGTTCATTCTGCTGTCCTAGATGATGTCCCTTCCTCACAGCCAAACTTGCTTTCACCAAACACATTCATTGAGATTGTAGATCAAACTTCACTTCTTCTAAGAATCCTTTATTGGCCTCCTGACTTGGGTCAGAGGTTCTTCTAAGAGCCTTTCTTTGTTAGCACTTATCACAATTACAGTATATTTTAAAATGTGTCATACCCATAAGTCATGCCCATCTCTCCCATGTCATAGCCATTTAAATTGTGTCATAGCCATTTCTGTTACGTCATACCCATGAGTCATACTCTTAAGTCATACTCATCTCTTTCATGTCAGCTCCAAGAAGACTGGGACTTTGTCAGTGTTTTTAATGAGCAATTTATTTTCAGTGCCTTATACTGTCCCTACACAAACTATGTACTTAATCTTCTTTGATAAAATTAATAAAAATGAATCCAAGTTAAACATGTATAATGAGTGTCTGCCTCATTAATATTTCAGTAGTTGTTTATAGTTGTGTTGGTTAAAGGCTGTGTAAAAGGAATTCCTGCTGCTTGATTGCTTTGAACTGGGGCATTTGTCTTTTCCTGCCTTTGGACTTGAACTGAAATATTGGCTTCTGAGCCTGACAGCTTTAAGACTGGAACTTGCACCATTGGTTCTCCTGTTTCTCAGGCCCTTGGACTTGGCCTGGAACTACACCATCCATGCTCTTGAGCTTCTGGCTTGCCAACTACAGATTTTGTGAGTTCTCATCTTCTATAATTGCATTGGCCAATTCCTTATAATCTTTCTCTCTTTCTCTCTCCCCCTCTCTCTCCATCCACACACACATATACATATACAGATATATGTTTATCTATGTATGTATATATGCACCTCAGTTATATATTTGTATTTCCTATTGGTTCTGTTTCTCTGGATAACTCTAATAAAATAATGATTTAAATTAAGTGAAAACAGAATAAACAAGAATATTGCTGTTAGCACAAATGGAATCATGGCCTCACATGATTTGTGTTGGTGGGACTAGTAATCATTCTCTTTGTGTGTTGTCTAAATGAAGGAAGGCCGTTTGTGAATCCAACTGCAGTCATGCTTTTCTAATAATGGTGGTTGCATTACCATCTGAAGGATAGCATTCATGGGTAGGCTCTGTGGAAAGGACTGGTGCTTGTACACGCTAATAAAATAGTTATTTCACTAGCACTTTCTCTTGAAAGAAAAACGGCAGATACATACACAAATGTACTCACACACAGAGATTCTCTTTTTGTAGCCAGTAATGCTTGCTTTCTAATTCAAATAACAATTCACATTCCTGCATTGGAATAGGCATTATAAGGTACTATATGGCTTCTGTGGATATAAACCATCTTTTTCATCTCTGTATCTCTAAACTCTAATAGACTGCTTGGCCCATAACATGCACCAAAAAATACTGTATGATGAATGGATTTAATGAATAAATAAATGTGTAGAATGCACATAGTTCACTCAAGGAGTTTTGAGCATTGAGAATACTACATGTGTTTGAATACTTGAAATTTGTGCTATTTCTTTCCTGATAAGTAGATATTAGTGATATTTAGTGATATTTCTTTCATTAGTGATATTTCTTTCCTGATAAGTAGAGTATTAATAAGAAGGGAAGGATTTTACCCAAAACATTATAATCCTGGAGACAGCAATAAAGTTGCATGAAGCCTCAGAAAAGAACCAGACAGACCATCATCATACTAAAATTTTGAAAAAGCTTTGGAGGAGAGCATCAGTGTTTTAGCAAAGCAAATGATCATTTATCATTCGGAGGCACTCATTAAGTGCAGTATTGGAAACAAATTTGATAGAATGTGAAAAATTACGGCACCCTTGGTTTCCTTGGCAGGAAAAGCTCAAATGAAGTTTTGGTTAATTGTTTGAGGGTATTAAGAAATGCATCTTAAAAAATACTTTTAACAGGAATGCTGTGATGGCACTTTTGAGGAGAAAGCCCACAGCTGATAGTGATGCATGGCTGTTTACCATAAACAACCTAATCCAATTTGACTGCTTCATCAGAAAACTAGAAAGGCAAGTGTTTGTTAATTCAATGACCTCCCAATATAAATCTATACAAATCTATAGCAAATTCTGCCAGAGAGATCATGGAGGATTTTGGTACTGGTTGCTGATCTAATTTGAGTTAGAGTAAAATTTATTGGAATTTCTTTTTCATGCCCCCAAATTATGATTTATTCTACTAAGTTGTTTTCTGTCAAATGTAAGGATATATATTTTACTATGGGTTATTAAAAGCTAGGAAACTGTGTACCTGATTTCCAATCTTATTTCATAAATATGCAACATTTCTTTTCCTGTAAACTGAGATTTTCAGGCCAGAAACTGCTCAATTTTAATAGATACTCTAGCAATTTATTTTTTCTTAATTACATAGTTTTATATCTGTTTTTCAAACCTGACTATGTGAATGCCTCATGGTTGATCAATTCATATTTGAATATTTTCTCTCAGTATTGCTTCTCCTCATATGATGCTGCAGTTTTAAATGACCATCTGTATGGATAAATGGCTGGTGAGAGATTCCACTTCATTCTCTGCATGAATAAGAGAGCTTACCACAGCTTTGTGGAACAAACCTCGGGACGGGGATAGAGAAAATCATGTAGGAAGAAGAGGAGACAAATCATTGCCATTACCCAAACAGATATATGCTGGCTTCCTGCTACCACTTTTTCTGGAAAGTATACCTTAGGGGGCTGTTATGGCCTAAATTCTCTTCCCCTCCCTCTGAATTCATATATTAGAAAGCCTAATCCTTAGTACCTCAGAATGTGACTTTATTTAAAGACATGGGGTCTTTAAAGGGGAAATTAGGTTGAAATGAGGCTTTTATGGTGGGACCTAATCCAATCTAACTGGTGTCCTTATAAGAAGCGGAAATTTGGACACACAAATCAGTACCAGGAAAGAGTGTGCACAGAGAACTGATTATAGGAAGTGACACAAGAGGCTGGCCATCTACAAGCCAAGGAGAGAGGCCTCAGAGGAAACCAAGCCTGGTGACACCTTGATCTGGGCCCTCCTAAGCCTCCAGAACTATGAGAAAATAAACTTCTGTTATTTAAGTTACCCAGTCTGCACTATTTTGTCCTGGCAGCTCTAGCAAACTATTACAGGGAGGTAGAAGAATCTTCATGGATTATGTTATGCCAGATGGTATGAGGGGCTCCTTGCAGGCATTCACCTCAGCACATTTTGGCATGACTTTCAAGCAGTATAGAAAGATGTCTGAGCTAGTGGGAAAGAACTTAATCTCTGGGAGATGAGTATAAACTTACAGGTTGAATTGTGTTCCTCTAAAAAGATATGTCGAAATCCTAACGCCCTATGCCTCAGAATGTGATCTTATTTGAAAATAGGATCATTGCAGATGTAGTAAAGTTAAGATAAAGTCATTACTGTGAGTTTTAATCCAATATCACTGGTTTCCTTAGAAACTTGGATGTGGACATGTATAAAAGAATGCCATGTGAAGATAAAGGGAGAAATGGGGGTGATGTTTCTACCAGCCCAGGGATGCCAGAGATTGGCAGCAAACAACCAGAAGTTTGGAGAGAGGCATGGAACAGATTCTTCCTCACAGCCCTTTGAAAGAACCAACCCTGAAACAGCCCTTTGAAAGAACACCTTGATTTTTGACTTCCAGTTGTTAGACTGTGAAGCAGTAAGTTTCTTTTGTTTAAGCCATTCAGTTTCTGGTACTTAACTACAGCAGCTCTAGGGAATTAATATGTGCCTTAGTTCCTTTTTCCTTCATATTCGAGAAATAAGGATGTCTGAATCCTAACTGGCAATCATACAGTCTTTATAAGGTTCTCTGAGCATTACTTACCATTGCTGTTCTAAATAACTTTCCTCTTCTCTCTTGTTCTGCTTATCATATTATCAGCCAACAGTTTACCAGAAGGGTCATTTGTGATGGATTCCCCCAGTTTTTATTTCTTCATGCCCAAAGAGTTGCTGGACAGGTTAAAAAATATATTGCTCATTTCAGCATTTACTTAATCTTAGTTTTTGCTCTATTTTATTTTTTCTTCCTCCTAATCTTCCATCTTTCTCTTTTAATCTAAATACTTTTTTCTCTTACTGGTTTTTATTATTCATCTCACTTATTTTTATAAATAAATGCACAAAATTTTTTAATTAATTTTGCTCTTCCTTCAAACTATAGCCCCAAATAATTTACTTCTCTTCAAACATAAACTTCTATTCAAGAGCAAACTTCTTTATTTCTTTTTCTTTTTCTCTTCTTTTTTTTTTTTTTTTTTGTTGAGATGGAGTCTTGCTCTTATGCCCAGGCTGGAGTGCAATGGCGCAGTCTCAGCTCACTGCAACCTCTGCCTCCAGGGTTTAAGCAATTCTCCTGCCTCAGCCTCTCAAGTAGCTGGGAAAACAGGTGCCTGCCACTATGCCCGGCTAATTTTTGTATTTTTAGTAGAGATGGGGTTTCACTATGTTGGCCAGGCAGGTCTCAAACTCCTGACCTCAGGTGATCCACTCTCCTTGGCCTCTCAAAGTGCTGGGATTACAGAGGTCAGCCACTACATCCCTCCAAGAGCTGAAACTTCTTTAAATGTCTAAGATTCTTCTCACCAAGTCCTTTCCTAAACTTTACTTCTTAATCCAACTGGGCTTCATTCTTGCACCCTATTCTCACCCGGAAAGTGCTCTTGTAGATGTTACCAAGTTGAATTGACCTTTTGAAGTGCTCATCTTACTTATATCTCTGGATTGTTGAAAATTTCCTTCTTGCAATATTCTCTCCTCTCTTGGTTATGTATGAAGCCACATTTTATGCTGCTTAATTGGCCAGCTCTTTTCAATATCATAAGTAAATTTCTTCTTTTTAACCCTAAGCCCTGAGGTTTTCCAGGTGTCAATCAATAACTGTGATGGGTCTGAAGTTTGACTTTATTTGCAAGTTAATCTGCCATTGTTTCTTATGACCCTGGGTAAGAGACAAAGAATTATTGTACTCACAACAGTGTCAACCAGAGAATTAGCATTTGCACCATTTTCTGAGCTCCAGTTCCCAGAGGGTGACCTGAAGAGGGCCAGGTGATGCCAACACATTCAATAAGCTGTGTTATTGGAACCTTGTAAGAGTAAGCAAATGGTTTTTTTTTAAAAAAAATCTTAATCTTATTAGTAAAAACATATTCAGAGAAAAATTTCTAGAAGAATTAAAAGAAAATGTTAACATTAATTATCTTTAGGGAGAAACATAATGAAATTTCAGAATAATAATAAAAGATTTCTAAGATGTACAGAGGACAATTCCTTTTGAGCAACGTTGAATACAACACTCTACCAGAAAGGAATTGGACAAACCACAGGCGTATGCTGCCTAAAAGAGGACTTTTGCATTAAGCTTGGTCATTCCTTTACTCTGAAATCCCAGTTTCTATTCTGCTATCATTTAGTTGATGTTTTTGCCTATAAATACCACCAAATATACTAGTGGATATCCAATTCAAAAAAGTCCAATAATGTCATTGATAATTGTTACATTCTTATAGTCCATTGATTGAGAATATACATGCATATATATATTCTTTCCTTCTTTCCTCTCTTCCTTCCTCCCTCCCCCTTTCTTTGTTTCTTTCTCTCTCTCTTTCTCTTCCTCTTCCTCCCCCCTTTCTTTTCTTTCTTTCTCTAGATAGTCTGGAACTTCTGGGCTACAAATTGGGTTCAGTGTAAACTGCTCAGATGATGGGTGCACCAAAATCTCACACATCACCACGAAAGAACTTACTGATGTAACCAAATGCCACCTGTTCCCCAGAAACTTATGGAAATATAATGTTTTTTCTAAAAGTTCTCCTTGTGTTAATTTTAAGTAGAAAAATAACATTAATATATTGAGTCTAGTTTGAGCTGCAACTTTCAAAATATATATATATTCAAAAATATATATTAAAAAAATATTTTAATCATTACTCCTCTTGCCCATTTCTGTCTTAGTCCAGACCCTCAAAATCCTACTCTGAGCTATATCTACAGCCCTTCAATTGGTCTCTCTGTTTCTATGATCACCTCTTCAGTTCTGCCCTGTACATGGTTCCCTATGTGATTTTTTTAAGAGACAGTTATTTCTTTTCAGGCTCAAAACACTTTTATTAATTCTCCTATCTATAGTACTTGGAATTCGCCCTGAACTCTGAGGTGTGGATGGATTCCTAGCCAAGCAGAAAGTGATTATACATTTCTGTTTCGTTTAGTAAATCATGCATGCCTATATTTTATGTAGTATTTAATATCCAAATTAAGTTTTACATTTACCAATACATATTACAAATACCACAACCCTCTTCAAATATCAGGCTTACTTTTGTCTGAATATTTCCACTCTACTGGTCTGCACATTGTAAAAATTTTGTTATGGACTTTCTAAATAAAGTTCTTTTATAGAATAGTGCAGTAACCTATTTAAATAAATCTATTTTTAAAAGAGTTTGCATTATAGAAGTATATGGCTGAGGTGCTAGCAGATCTTAACGTTCTTAATTCTAAAAATATTAATAGTAAACTTGTAAAAAATATATAATTCTGATTGAAAAACAATCTTAAAGATCTGTCTTTAGTTGAAAGCTCTCCCTCCTTATGGCTTCAATGCGATTTCTGTCACAGTGCACTTAGTGAGGAGCATTAAAAGGCCCACTTATAATTTGTCAATAAAATTATAGTGAGAAATATTTTTTAGGACACACTGCTAGTCACATGGATGAAGCACTCTCTCATCGCCCTCCTTGTTATAAAAGGTTGACATTATAGGGTGCAAGAGCTTCAGATTTGAGTCAGGAATTTAGGAGAAGACTCTAGTAAAAATAAATTAAAAGTCTTTGAAGTTATATGGAATGTAGGAATTTCTATAAAGAGAAATTTTGATAGGTTATTGCAATGAGAGTAAAATTAAACTGTAAAGTACAGTCCTAATTTTGTGTATGCCTAGTAACAATTCTGCAAGTATTAAGAGAAATAAATTGTAACTTAAGATTAAAAAAAAACCCATAGTGTGGTAATACAATCTTTACTGACCATCTGGACACAACCCTATTACATGAACATAACCTTGGCAGATGGATTTCCAATTGTTGCATGTCAAAAAATCAGTCTACCACCTCGTCTGAGAGTGGAGGACCTCTTATACCAAATATACCTATAAAAGGTTTTATTTTTTCTATATTCAATGGCCTTTTAATTTCAAACTGTGTTATATTAGAGTTCATTACAATGACATTTGAAAAATGTTAATATCTCCATGTATTCTGAGGTCTTGTTCATTATTAAAGTTTATATTTTGATATATAAAGACTAAGCCTTTGGAAGACTTCTTATCAATGTGTAACCTCTTCAGTAATAATAACATTTAGATAAAGAATACTTTGGAGATGGGGACTATTACAAACCATCGCAGTGAATCCTTGTTACATTTATCTCATTTATAGTGACTTTAGTATGTATTGATAATGAAGTGTCCATTATTAATACTGCTACATAGGAAAACTTTTTGAAATAGACAGAACATTAGTGACTTTAATCTGGAATACAAGTTAATACTAGCTTAAAAGTTTTTAAGTTAAAATTAAGGTGAAAATCTGAAAGTAATGCCAGGCAACCAGTTTTAAAAATGACATCCATAAGGTGAATAAAAAATTCAACAGCAAGTGAAATTGGCTGCATTTTGAGTAGATTTCAGATTGTAGTTTTACCTTAATAGATACATCAACTGGAGTCTTCCTGAGTGATTAGCTTTAATCATCATCCATCTTTTGCATCAGTAATGTATGGCATGGCATGAAGCCTTTTTATACTTCTAATGATTACATTAAATTGGCTTAAACTTTCAGGAAGATTCTATGAGTTTTTCTGTTTTAAATTATTAACCTTGAACTAGAAAAAAAATTCCCACCTTCTCTTTTTACTGCATGAATTCTAATGATTATTCAACTGGCATTATTTAACTGAATTAAAAAGTGCAATATTTATACATTGAGATTTCAGTTCATTTCTTTCTAAATCTATCTTTTAGGAAGGAAAAAAATAGCTAAGAAAAAAAATTAGCTTTATATTTTACCTGGCTTACCTCCCAGTCTCAGATACCTCAAAATATATAAAGTGTTTATTAGTGATTAATTATTTTTATCTGGCTATTCAAATCCTTTATGTAACATATTACACAGTATGTTACTTTCAGATTATATGTAGATTATAATTTATCTTGATGTAGTATAAAATAAACTTTATTTTTAAAAAGCAAGGAGTTAAAAATAAATTTTATAATATTTAGCTTGGAATAGTAGGTCATTTTTTTCTTATAATTTTGATTTTGCCTCACTTAGACATGGAGTTAAACAGATGTGTGAGCTGAAATGTCGAAAGAATACTTTGATTATTTTAGTGTCTGAGACAAATGAATCTCATGGATTACTGCTGAATAAATTGCTGAGCTATTGACCATCATAATGGCTGATGGAATTGATTATATAGAAAAAGCCACTCTTTTTCTAGTGATTGAGTGATGGAAAAGATCTAATTTTGCCAGTCAGCCTTTATGAAATTATCCCTGGAAAGAAATCTTAACAGGCTATGTGCATGTCTGTTAGAACAATGAGAATTGCTAAATAACTTCGAACTTAGACACAAGTCACTTGTCACATGAGCAAAATTTAATAACAGAGTTTAAGCAATAATCTTGGATATAGAGCGCTCTTTAAGAATTCCTAAATTACACTGTTATTACTTGCTGGTATTTACTGTCCTGAAGAACATTACACAGGCTTTATGTAAGTTTCTTTTGAAGACAAAGTAGGAATGTATATGAGGCAATAACATACATATTGAGACATTGCTATAAAGAATAGATAATATAGAGAGGGACAAATGCATTGTATTTTCTCCTGTGGTTTTAGAAGTTTTTACTTGACTAATTGATTCAGGTACTTGAAGAGGAACTTGTGGGCTATCCTTTTTGATATATTTAAAATTTCCCCTAAAATTTTTTTCTTACTCTTTTCTTTCACATTCTTTTATTAGGTTTTCTAAGTTTATTGTCTAAGGAAAAAGAAGAATTAAGAGAAAAATTAATCCACTCCTGAGAAAGATAAGAATATGGAAGTCTTCATGCTGAGTCAGAGAAAATGTCTTTTCAAAGTCTAGATTAAAAATGTTGCTGATTGTGGGGCCTGAGAAGAAAAGGAGAGAGATTTGAGGAGCCCATAGAAATAATGGGGAGTTGATGTATTTGCAGGGACAATGACTAAGGCCCAGGTGTAAAGAAGGGTGTCTGTGCAGGGGCCACAGTAGTTTGATAAAGAGATCATTACTAATGGCCTATTTCCAAACCAGCTTCTCAAACTTAAATGTAATCCCCCAAAAAAGGGGGCAGTAAATTGATTGAGTTTGCAAAATTAAGATGTCTTTTTTGATATTTGAATTTTTGAATGTATATTCAGAATCACTTCTATTTCAGAATGACAGCTTCTATTATCTGCACAGAAAATTCAGGAAATTCATTCTTTAGTTGTAACCACATAGTTCAAGCCACAGGACTAAAAGAATGCTCTCAGCCTCATGCCCACCTTCTTTGGATTGATGGAACTTCTGAGAAAATAGGCTATGAGTTATAGAGTGTCTTGCTTTGCCAACCTCTGAAACCCACAATATTCATGTCTATGGTTCCAGGCAAAAATATTCTAGTGTAATTATAGAAAGAGAACAAATTAGAAAGATTGCTCTGCAAATATCCAAACAAATTCCAAGAAATCTCTTTTCCCATATTTACCATTAAATTCCCTGTGACCTTAACTGCAACTATAAAGTCAGACACACTTGGATTGACCTCTCATCCCCACTCATCACTACCTATGGGAACTTGGGCAAGATACTTCTCTTGGCCTCAGTTTCATTATTTTAAAAATTAGGATTGTTATTTGTATCTCACAGGTGTAGTAAGAATACGGAGAAAGCTGGTACATGTGGTACATGGTATTTAATCAGTGGTAGCTACTTTTATAATAATAACTTCCACATTGCTCATTGCCATCCTCTGTCTGCTGCCAGGCACTGTTCTATTTTGTGTCCATCTGTACATGATCTCTATGTCTGCTTTTGCTATGGTCTAAATGTTATTATACCCCCAAAATGCATGTAACAAAATCCTGACCTATAAGATGATGGCATTAGGAGGTGAATTTCTGAAAGATGATTAGGTCACGGGGGCAGGACCCTTGTGAGTGGGATTAGTGCCTTTATAAAAAGAGCCTCTAGAGAGATCTCTCCTTCCTTCTACCACCTGAGGACACAGCAAAAAGACAGCTGTTTACAAGCCAGGAAATGAGCCCTTCTCAGACACTGAATCTAGAAGCATCTTGATCTTGGACTTCTCAGCTTCTAGAACTGTGAAAGATAAATTTCTGTTGTTTATATGCCTCCTAGTTTATGGCATTTTGTTATAGTAGTCTGCAGGGACTAAGAGAACTAGTACCAAGAAGTGGGGGCACTGCCATAACAAATACTTAAAAATGTGGTAGTAGCTTTGGAATAGGATAATGGATAGAGGTTGGAAGAGCTGTGAAGTGCATGCTAGAAAAAGTCTATGTTGCTATGAATAGACCTTCAAAGGTGATTCTGGTGGCAACTCAGAAGAAGAGAAGAGCTACAGAGAAAGCCTCAAACTTCTTAGAGAATACCTGAACAGATGTTGGTAGGAATATAGAAGGTAAAGGCCATGCTGGTGAGATCTCAAATGGAAATTAAGAGCATGTTGTTGGAGGAAAGGCCATTTTTCTGTGATTTGTAAAAAAAAAAACTGTTCAAATTGTGCTCATGTCCAAGTGTTTTTGTAGAAGATAGAAATTTTGTATGATGAAATTGGATATCTGACTGAGAAAATACCTAAGCAAAATGTCGAAGGTATGGCTTGGCTTCTCTTGATGGCGTATAGTAAAAGGCAAGAAGAGAAAAATGGTTTAAAGATGAAATTGTTTATTAAAAAAGAGGCAGAACTTGAAAATTTGAAAGATTCTCAGCCTATTCATTCTGAAAAGAATGAGAGAGGCTTCCTGGGAGAGAATACAAAGGATGTGGTCAAGAACAACTCATAGGGAGATTAGTTAGTTATTTAAACAGAAGCCAGGAACTGTTGTCCAAGACAATAGAAGAATGGCCCAGAGTCAATTTGCATTACAGGTCTAAGGTGCAAGAACCCCAGCAAGTGTGGAGCCACTGGAGAGCAGCCCCATTAGGGCAATACCTAGTGGATTCATAGGGCCACTTTTGTGACCTAAGACAGGTAGAGCCACCAGAGTGAGATTCCATCCACTCTGTGGTCTCCAGACCAAGGAACAGAGCTGCCATATAGTTTGGGGCACTGCAGAGAAATGCTACAAGAATGGCACCACCTAAAGTTGTGGGAGCAGGTTGCTTGGAACCTTGGGGGCCTGTTTACTGACCTGAAAGGCTGTTGGGGTGCCACTCCAGTGGGGCCAGAAGGTGAGACTCCTGGCTCAGTGAGTCTGGAAGGCAGGATTCCCACCTTAGTGTGCATGGAGGGTAGAACATTAAGTCAAAACCCTAGGGCTTTGGAGCTACTTGGGACTTGTCACTCTTGCTGCTTTCCCATTTTCCTTTTTGGAATGGGAATGTCTGTCCTGTGCCTGTCTCACCATTGTTTTCTGGAAATGTATAGCTTCTTTGATATCGTAGGTTTGCAGGTGAAGGGAACTTTGACCGCTGAGGCAAATCATACCTTAAGTCTCACCCATATCTGATTTAGATGATATTTATATGAGACTATGGACTTTAGACTTTTGAGTTAATGCTAGAACAAGTTAAGATTTTTGAGCTATTGGGATGAAATGAATATATTTTGCATGATTGAAGGACATACATTTTGGGAGCCCAGGGACAGAAGGCTGTGGTCCAAATGTTTGTGTCCTTCTAAAATTTATATGTAGAAATCCTCGCCTCCAAGGTGATTGTATTAGGAGGTGGAGCTTTTGGGAAGTAATTAGGTCATGGGGATGAAGCTTTCATAGATGAGATTAGTGCCCTTATGATAGAGACTCCAGAGAACTTCTTTGTGGATTTTGCAATGTGAGGACACAGTAAAAAGAGTGCTGTTTAGGAGGCAAACCTTCACCAAACACTGAATCTGCCAACACCTTGATCTTGGACTTTGAAACTTCCTAAACTATGAGAAGTAAATTTCTGTGTTTCTAAGCCACCAAGTCTATGATATTTTTACAGCAGTCTGAATGGACTATTGAAATAAGACAAACTCATTACCATCATCAGTAATCAACTTTCCCCTTCTTTTCCCAATCCCTGCTAGGGATGGACTCTGCCATATGTTATGTACAATGGCATGGAAAAAGGAGAACTTTAAGAGTAATTTCAGTATAAAATGTGGTTAGAAATATGGACTCTGGAGTCAAACTACTGGGTTTATAATTCAGGGTCTGCCATTTATATGATATCTCTTTCTCTGGATAGGTGGATTATTCTTTCTGTGCCTAGTCTTTCTCATCTGTAAAAGGTTGTATTAGTCTGTTTTCATGCTGCTAATAAAGACATACCCAAGGCTGGGTAATGAGACTCGGTAATTTATAAAGGAAAGAGGGTTGATGGACTCACAGTTCTACACAACTGGGGAGGCCTCACAATCATGGTGAAAGGCAAAGGAGAAGCAAAGGCACGTCTTATATGGCAGCAGGCAAGAAAGTGTGTGCAGGGGAACTCCCCTTTATAAAACCATCAGATCTTGTGAGACTTATTCCCTGTCACAAGAATAGCATGGAAAAACCTGTCCCCATGATTAAATTATCTCCCACCGGGTCCCTGCATGACATGTAGGGATTATGGGGGCTACTTCTGCTTAAGGAGAGAGGAGCAAAGTGTATAGAGGACTTTGTCTTATGCCAGTGTGGCCACAGCAGGATAGGGCACTGGGCAGACTCATGAGGCCCCCTGTCCAAACTGTAGCTCCCAGAAAACGTACATCTTAGGTACAACCTCAACCACAGTGAGGTAGAGAAGGAAGCTGGCCGTTGGGGTCCTTAAGTTCAGGCCTATACTCATGGATTATACTTCTGATCCTGCCCTGGGCAAGAAAGGAGCCCACTACCCTGAAGAGTGGATCCCAGGCAACATTCACTACAAGCTGATGAAAGAGCCCTTGGACTTTAAGCAAACATCGTCAGTAGCTTGGCAGAACCCCACCCCCAACCGCCTCTGCCGCACATGAACCAGTAATGGTGGTGATGGCCACAGGGAGAGGCTCCTCTGCCTGTGGAAAGGGGAGGGAATAGTGGGAAAGACTTTGTATTGTGGTTTGAGTGCCAGCTTAACTGCAGTAGAATAGAACAACTGGTAAATTGCTGAAGATTTTGACTTCAATCTCTGGCTCCCTGGCAGCATCTCTGGACACATTCAGGCCCTGGGGGAAATAGCCATTCTGAAGAGAAGCACCTTGTGCAAGGCCCGATGCTGTGCTGGCTTCAGGTCTAACCCAGAGCAGTTCCAGTGCTGGTGTCCACAGAGATGCTTACATCATCACACCCCCAGTTCCAAGTGGCTCAGTAGATGGAGAATGTATATGTTTGTGAGAAAGTAAGGGGAAAAAACCCCGAGTCTCTACCTGGTAATCCACAGAATTCTTTTGAATCTTATGCAAGACCACCAAGGTGGTACCTCTGTGAGTCTACAAAAACCACAACATTATTAGGCTTGGGGGCTATGTCCCTTTAAATACCTAGAAGGCCTTCCCCAGCACCAACAAGCCCAGACTGTGAAGACTACCATAAATACCTAACTCTTTGATACCCAGAACAATGAAGAATATCTACAAGCATCTAAACCATCCTTGAAAATGTGACCTCACCAAATGAACTAAAGAAGGCACCAGGGACTAATTCTGGCCAAGCAGAGATATCTGGATTTTCAGACAGCGAATTCAAAATGACTGTGTTTAGGAAACTCAAAGATAACACAGAAGAGGAATTCAAAACTCTATCAGATATATTTAATGAAGAGAGTGAAATAATTAAAAAGAATCAAGAAGGAATTCTAGAGTTAAAAAAATGCTCAAGAATGACAAAGAAAAAAGAATACAAAATAATAAAGCATACCTATAAGATCTAGAAAATAGCCTCAAAAGGTCAAACCTTAGAGTTCTTGGCCTTCAGGAGGAGGTAAAGAAAGAGGTAAAGGTGGAAAATTTATTTAAACGGATAATAATCAAAACTTCCCAAACCAAGAGAAAGATATTAACATTCAAGTGCAAGAAGGTTATAGAACACCAAGCAGATTTATCCCAAAGAAGGCTACCTATAGGAATTTAATCAAACCCTCAAAGGTCAAGGATTAAAAAGAACTGATCTTAAAAGCAGAAAAAAAAAAAAAGAATAATATATAACAGTACTTCAATACATCTGGTAGCAGACTTTTCAATAGAAACCTTACAGGCCATGAGAGAGTGGCATGACATATTTAAAGTACTGAAAGAAAAACACTCTTGTGCTAGAATAATATATTTAAGCATGAATGAGAAGTAAAGACCTTCCCAGACAAACAAAAGCTAAAGGATTTTATCAACAACGGATCTGTCCTACAAGAAATCTAAAGGGAATTCTTTAATCTTAAAGAAAAGAATGATAATGAGCAAGAAGAAATCATTTAAAGTTACAAAAGCCACTGGTAATAGTAAACACTCAGAAAACCACAGAATAGTGTAATGCTATAATTGTGGCATGTAAATTTCTCTTTACTTAAATAGAAAAAACAAATGATGAACCAATCAAGAAGAATAACTACAACACATTCTCAATACATAGACAATACAATGAGATAGGATAAACAACAAAATGTTAAACTTCAAGAACATAAAGTTTTTATTTTCTTTTTGCATGTTTGTTTATGCAATCAGTGTTAAGTTGTCATCAGTTTAAAATAATAGATTATAAGACAGTATTTGCAAGTCTTATGGTAACATCAAATTGAAAAACATACTATGGATACACAAAAAATAAAAAAGCAAAGAATTAAAGCACACCACCAGAGAAAATCACCTTCACTAAAAGAAAGACAGGAAGGAAGGAAAGAAGAAAGAGAAGACTGGAAAACAAAAGAAATCACATAGCAAATGGCAAGAGTAAGTCCCTACTTATCAACAATAACATTGTATGTAAATGAACTAAACTCGCCATTAAAAGGCCTACACTGGTTGAACAGAAGATCCAATGATATTTGCTTACAGAAAACACACTTCACCTATAACGATACACATAGACTGAAAATAAAGAGATGGAAAAAAGATACTCCATTCCAGTGAAAAAAAACAAACAAAAAGCAATAGTGTTATACTTATTCAGACAAAATAGATTTTAAGACAAAAACTATAAGAAGAGACAAAAAAGGTCATTGTATAATAATAAAAGGGTCAATTCAGCAACAGGATATAACAGCTTTAAATATATATGCATCAAACACTGGAACATCTAGATATACAAAGCAAATGTTACAGCTAAAGAGAGAGATAGTCCTCAATACAATAATAGCTGGAGACTTCAACACCCTACTTTCAGCATTGGACAGATCTAGACAGAAAATCAACAAAGAAGGGTTGGACTTAATCTGCACTGTAGAACAAATTGACCTAAGAGGAATTTACAGAACATTTTATGCAATGGCTGCAGAATACACATTCTTCTTGTCAGCACATGGATCATTCTCAAGGATAAATCATATATTAGGTCACAAAACAAGTGTCAAAACATTCAAAAATTGAAATAATAAGCATCTTTTCTAACCATATGTAATAAAACTAGCCCAATAGCAAGAGGAATTTTGGAAATGATGAAAACACAGGAAAATTAAACAATATGCTTCTGAATGACCAGTGGGTCAATGAAGAAATTAAGAAGAAAATTGAAAACTTTCTTGAAACAAATCATAATGGAAACACAACATACCAAAACCTGTGGGATACAGCAAAAGCAGTAGTAAGAGAAATTTACAGCTATAAGTGCCTATATATTTTTTAAAAACTTAACCTAATAACACATTTTAATAAACTAGAAAAACAAGAAGGAACCAAACACAAAATTAGTAAGAGAAAAGAAATAAGAGCCAGGCATGGTGGCTCATGCCTGTAATCCCAGCTCTTTGAGAGCCTGAGGCAGGCAGATCACCTGAGGTCAGGAGTTCAAGGCCAGCCTGGCCAACATGGTGAAACCCCATCTCTACTAAAAATACAAAAATTAGCTGGGTGTGGTGGTACATGCCTGTAGTCCCAGCTACTCAGGAGGCTAAGGCAGGAGAATCACTTGAACCTGGGAGGCAGAGGTTGCAGTGAGCCAGGATAGCACCCCTGCACTCCAGCCTGAATGACAGTGAGACTCTATCTAAAACACACACACACACACACACACACACACACACACACACACACACACACACACACACACACAGACGGAGGGAACATCACACACCAGGGCCTGGGGGATGGGGGGATTGGGGAGGGATGGCATCAGGAGAAGTACCTAATGTAGATGATGGGGCAAGGGATGCAGCAAACCCCCACCATGGCATGTGTATACCTATTTAACAAACTTGCACCATCTGCACATGTACCCCAGAACTTAAAGCATAATAAATAATTTTTTAAAAGAAAATAAATAATAAAGGTCAGAGCAGAAATAAATTTGAAATGAAGAAAAGAATACAAAAGATCAATGAACCAAATATCTCGCTTTTTGAAAAGTTAAAAAAATTGACAAACTTTAGACAGACAGAGAAAAGGAAAGAAGATCCAAATATATAAAATCAGAGAAGAAAAAGGAGACATTACATCTGATACCACAGAAATTCAAAGAACCATTAGTGGCTACTTTGAGCAACTATATGCCAATATATTTTTAAAAACTACAAGAAATGGGTAAATTCCAGACAGCTGCAACCTGTCAAGATTGAACCATTAAGAAATCCAAAACTTGAACATACCAATAAAAGTAACGAGATTGAACCCATATTAAAATGTCTTTTAGTAAAGTGAAGCCCAGGACCCAATGGCTTCACTGTGAATTCTACCAAACATTTAAAGAAAAACTAATACCAATTGTACTCAAAAATTCTGAAAAATAGAGAAAAAGGGAATATTTCCAAACTCATTCTACAAGGCCAGTATTATCCTGATACCAAAAGCAGACAAAAACATATCCAAAAAAGAAAACTGCAGGCCAATATCTCTGATGAATATTAATGCAACAATTCTCAAGAAAATACTAGCAAACTGAATTCAACAATACATTGTAAAGATTATTCATTATGACCCAGTGGGATTTATCCCAGGGATGCAAGGATGGTTCAACATATGCAAAACAATGAATGTAATACATCATCTCAACAGAATGAGCAACAAAATACCATATGAGCATTTCAATTTCCATTGATACTAAAAAAGAATCTGATACAGTTCAATATCCTTTCATGATAAAAACACTTAAAACTTGGGTACAGAAGAAATATACCTCAACATAATCAAACCTGTATATGACAGACCCCCAGCTAGTATCATATTGCAAGGCAAAAAATTAAAAGCCATTCCTTTCAAATCTAGGACATGACAAGGATGCCTTCTTTTATAACTGTTAATCAACATAGTACTGAAAGTCTTAGCTGGAACAATCAGACAAGAGAAAGAAATAAAGGACACTCAAACTGAAAAGGTTTGCAGATGATATGATCTTATATTTGGAAAAACAGAAAGAATCCACATTAAATCTGGTAAACAAATTCAGTAAAGTTGCAGGATACAAAATCGACACACAAAATTAGTAGCATTTCTACATGCCAACAGTGAACAATTTGAAAAAAATAAATAAAGTAATCCCATTTACAATACCCACTAATGAAATTAAATACCTAGGAATTAACCATGGAAGTGAAAGATCTTAACAAATGAAATGTATAAAACACTAATGAAAGAAATTGAAGAGGATACCAAAAATCAAGATATTTCATGTTCATGAATTGGAGGAATCAATATTATTAAAATGTCCATACTATCCAAAGGAATCTAAAGAGTCAAAGCAATCTCTATCAAAATATCAATGACATTCTCCATAGAAATAGGAAAAACAATCCTAAAATTTATATAGAATTGCAAAAGACTATAACAGCCAAAGATACTTTGAGCGAAAAGAACAAAACCAGTGGAATCACATTACTTGACTTCAAATTATGCTACAGAGCTATAATGACTAAAACAGCATGGCAGACATAAAAACAGACATATATACCAATGCACCAGAATAGAGAATGCAGATGCAAATCACACACCTGCAATAAACCAATTTTTGACAAACGTGCCAAGAAAATTCACTGGGGAAAAGACAATCTCTTCAATAAATGGTGCTTAGAAAACTGGCTATGCCAAAAATTGAAACCAGACCCCTATCTCTCACCACATACAAAAATAAAATCTAAATAGATTAAAGACTTAAATCTAAGACCTCAGACTATAAAAATACTACAAAAATTGAAGAAATGCTCTAGGACTTTGGTCTGGGCAAAAAATTACTGAGTAATACCCCGTAAGTATAGGCAACCAAAGCAAAAATGAACAAATGAAGTAATATCAAGTTAAAAAGCTTTTCAGAGCTAATGAAACACTTAAGAAAGTGAAGAGACAACCCACAGAATGGGAGAAATATTTGCAGACTACCCACATGACAAGGAATTAAAAACCAAAATATATAGGGACCTCAAGCAACTCTATAGGAAAAATCGCTTAATAATCCAATTTAAAAATGTGCAAGGGATTCAAATAGACATTTCTCAACAAAAAACATGCAAATGGCAAACAGGCATATAAAAAGATGCTTGATTTCTTTTTAGAGAAAGGTGCTCACTTCTCATTAGAGAAATGCAAATCAAAACTACAATGAAATATCTTACTCGTCTTAAATGGCTTTTATTCAAAAGTCAGGCAATAACAAATGCTGGTGAGAATGTGGGGAGAAGAGAACCCTCATACACTGTTGGTGGCAATGCAAATTATTACCACCATTTTGGGAGACAGTTTGGAGATCCCTCAACAAACTAAAACTAGAAATATAATATAATCCAGCAATCCCCCTGTTGAGTATGTACCAAAAAGAAAGGAAATCAGTATATAAAAGATGTATTTGTATTCTCATGTTTGCTGCAGCATTGCTCACAGTAGCCAAGACTTGGAACCAACCTTACTGTCCATCAAGAGATGTAATGGAAAAGGAACACATGGTACATAAACCCAATGGAGTACTATTCAGCCATAAAAATGAATGAGATTCTGTTATTTGCAGCAACATGGAAGGAACTTGAGGTCATTATGTTAAGTAAAATAAGCTTGGCATGGAAAGACAAACGTTGTATATTCTCACATATTTGTGGCTTCTAAAAATTAAAATAATTGAACCCGTGGTGGGGGGGGCGAGAGGGGACGAACTGTAGGGAATGGGGATGATTAATGGATAAAAGAATGGTTAGAAACAATGAATAAGAACTAGTATGTGATAGCATAATAGGGAAACTATAGTCAATAATTTCATTGTACATTTAAAGATAACTAATTAGATTGTAACACAAAGGATAAATGCTTGACAAAATTGATACCTAATTTTTCAGGATGTGCTTATTATGCAATGTATGCCTCTACCAAAATATCTCATGTACCCTGGAAATATATATACCTACTATGTACCCACAAGAAATAACAATAAAAAATTTAAAAATAATGTATATTATATTACAATATAATTCTTGTAGCTAAAAAGGAATATAGTTTATATTTTTAAAAGTTCAGCAAATACCTAACATGATGGAAAAATAAAGAGAACTACCTGTGACTTATTCTTGTGTAATTTCAGAAATTGAGGATAAAAAATAATCCTAAATCTTTCAAAAAGCCATCTAATAAAGAGATCAAAATCAGTTGGAATCAGAACTTTACCCATAATGCTGAATGCTGGAAGCCAAGCAACAGTTTTTAAGTTCTAACAGGAAAATAGTTTCAAGCTAAAACCTCAATACTCATCAAATTATTTAATAACATACATATATTTTTATGCAATTCAGAAAATTACTTCTTCACATCATTTTTAAAAAACAGTTACTTGGGATGTGCTTAAATAAAGTAAGTGGTAAACTAAGAAACAACACATGTAATCCAGGACGTTAATTGAGATCCAACTCTGAAGAACAATGACATGAATCCCCCAGATGATTTCATTGAAGCAGGACTAGAAAGCATTTTTACTTACTGACACAGGTGGATGGAGGAATCCAGATGCTATCCATTTATAAAGGTGCACTGCACACTTGGAGTAGTATGCTAGACTGGGTAAATCTAAGGATATGACAAAAGCAAAGAGGGAAAGAAAACAGACAAACATTCCAAGAAAGGTAAAAATAATAAAAATAAATAAGTTATATAAGAGAAGACAACAATAACACCCTAAGTAGACAAGTGAAAAATACTTATGTAGTGTACATAAAGTGAATGCTGTTTTTAAAAAATATCCAACATGTCAAATCAACCTACTGACAAACTGTGGAAGAACACATTGTCAATCTTAAAGGTTTAAAATAGTAAAGGTCCTGATAATAGATGTTGAAGGTGGAAGGCAAACAGAAGTGAGCAGGTGGACAGGAGTGATAAAAGGATAGAGCAAGATTGACTTCATGTGGTTTGGGGAGTAAATAACAGAGAAACATAAATATAACAGTGGAACTAAAAGTAGGAATATAACTAGACTGGGCGGTTAGCATGGGGAAAGGAAGGAATGGGATGGTGACTGGTTTGTGAAAGAACTAAAATATTTTCTGTGTAGTAAGAATTTCATATGCAGTTCCTAATGTTGATAGATGAATATTGGTTTAAGGATATTATTTAGACATTCAAGGATACCTGAAGAACTACAAAAAGAAAGAGTTTGAACTTGTTGCCTTTAGAGGAATAGAGTTGAATGGATAAGAGTAGGGTAGAAATTATTTAACATTTTAATTTTGTGCATGTATTGATTTGATAAGCACAAAAACATAAAGTGGAAACAACTAGAAAGAGTCATTGTTGAGTGTGTGTACATTCAAATGATCTGTGAGAGTATTTATATACTGTATAAAATACTTCTGTGAATTCCATCTCATATACAGATACTGATCTTAAGATTTTTTTCCTCCAGTTTTGTAACTTAAGGCAAGTCAATGAGTGTTTCAAAACCTGTCTATTCAGCAGTAAATTGGGGGTATCAGACCAGAGATAGTTCTGTAATTTTTGTGTATGGTTGAAACAGTGATACGATTTGGCTCTGTGTCTCCACCCAAATCTCATCTTGCAGCTCCCATAATTCCCACATGTTGTGAGAGGGACCCAGTGGGAGATGACTGAATCATAGGGGTGGGTCTTTCCTGTGCTGTTCTCATGACAGTGAATGGGTTTCATGCGATCTGATAGTTTTAAAAATGGGAGTTTCTCTGAACAACCTCTTTTTGCCTGCTGTCATCCATGTAAGATGCGACTTGCTCCTTCTTGTCTTCTGCTGTGATTGTGAGACCTCCCCACAGATATGGAACTGTATTTCAAATAAACCTCTTTCTTTTGTAAATTTCCTGGTCTTGAGTTTGCCTTTATCAGCAATATGCAAACAGACTAATACAAATAGTAAATCTTTATTGCAGTTTTAAAGGTTTTATTTTTTCTTAATTAAGAATCTATGTGGGGTCTTAATTTCTACTTGTTTTTTTTTTTTTTTTCTATTTTCCTATTCCTATCCTTAGGTCAGTTTTAGAAATTTTTTAGTACTAAATGTGTCAAGATTTTCATTTAATACTCAAAAAGCTATAAGATAAATTCTTAATTTTTTTGAGATAGTCAAAAAAGATATCTGACCTGCATTTGAAATATGACATTATAACATAATTGAAAATATGACAATACTAAAAAAAAGGAGTTTAAGCCAGTAGCTATATTTTCAATATTATAATCTATTTCTATTTACCACATTTTCTTTTTTTTTTGCTGATGTCTGTACTTGTGAGTGTATAAGAAAGTTTCTCATCCAGGGTAAAGAGCACTAATGAAATTACTGTGTGACACGTCTTGAAAAATGAGAGAAATCTGTATTTAGTTTCCATAATGAAATCCATATTTGCTTGGTCATGGCCCAAATTGGTTTTGAAAAGTATATATTTAATTGAGGCAGATGAAGTGACCAAAACTTAATAAGGATAAAAAAGAAGAAAATTTTAAGGAGAAAATTTCCAATTAAAGATGAGTAACTGTTGATTACTCAGGTCCAAGAATTAATACTGATTAATGTTATGTAATGCAGCAGATATTGCCAGGATGAAAGTATTTGAGTATAAGCTCAGAATAATAAAAAACAGCTGCTTTGTAACTTGCATTTAATAACTGTCCTCATCATCTTAGTTTATATCCTTAGGGTAGAACTTCAGTCAAACTGACTTTACCATTCATGGGCAATCTCAGGAGATTATTCCTCATAACTTCTTCATTGGCATTTTGTCAAGAATCCAGGGAATGCCTAATACTTCCTTTTGTCATTTCAGGATTCCTCCTTATGTCCTTTCACCTGAAGACTTTCCAGATCTGCTGTCCCCAGTAAGTTACTACAGTACAATACTGATTGAATGTTAGTAATTTTTGGCTGGATTTTAACTACAAGGAGACTGAGCAAATTTGTTAGCTACATCAATATCATGAGGCAGGACTTAAGAGGATAGTGGGGAAGGTTAATTTAATTATCTGTATAAAAATATGTCAATGAAAACCTGTTTTTATTCTGGTTAATTTAGAATTTATTCTTTCACTTATTTTTGAGGAAGTTTTAAAACAATTAATGTTACCTATAAAAGGGTTGTTTAACAAAAATCACTGATGCATAGCTCTAAAGAAATATCTATTGCCCTTCATAATTGTCTAATCCATTAATTGATTTCATAAATCAATCAAAGTTTTCAGGCAAGTAGGACCCATCATAAAAATGAATACTTGAGGAGCCTAATGAATATTATGTTGCTAGAAATAATTTCTGAATTTCTCTGCTGAGTATCAAGATAGCACTCTTTAGTACAGGGAGGGAAACTTTAGAAAAACGGGATGCTATAAAACTTAAAGTAAGAATTGGAACTGAAAGTAACAACATTAATTTCATTGGCACAAATTCCTGCTTTATCATCCTGAAGTCTTATTTTGGCACGAAGATAGCAATAACACTAATCCCTCCTCTGGAATCCAAACTGAAGATAGATTATTTTGTCTCTAAAAATTTCATTATGAAGGACTAAGTATAGAATAGATGAAAAAGAATTTTAACATAATGTTAAGAATATCTATTTTATAGTCAGAAAACCTAAACTTGATATACAATTTTATTTGTTTGTATAGAAAAAATAAAAAAATAGAAATAAGATTTAATTCAATGGATGGTTATAAGAATGAAATAATGAGAAAATATGAATTCTTTTCAAACTATGTTTTTCTACAAAAATCAGATGCAAGATAATAAGGAAACAGACACTATTTCAAGAAAAAATAAATAGTTTTAAATATAAATATCCTAGTCTCTCACTAGAGGTACTAAGAAATAAGGAGAAAATTATAGACCTTGATATTAAAACAACCTGAATTTGACTCCTGATTTGAACACACAGCTAAAGGAGCCAATCAATGTATTTCACATATTTTCTGATTACACATTGCTGTATAAAGAATTGCCCCAAAACTCAGCATTTTAAAACAACCACCGTTTTATTACATATCATGATTTTGTGGGTCAGGAATTCAAATGGCACAGCTGGTGTTTACTCAGCTGTATGTGGCATTGCCTATCTCTTAGTGTATTCAGGTGTGGATGGGCTGCTATGGGCTGGCTAGGATGACTTACTTCTCTGGAGCCATGGTGAAGATGGCTGCAAGGCAGGGCTCAGCTGGAGCTGTGGAATGACCTGCCAATGCCTGACATCTCCAGCATGACTGTATCCTCTTTTATAGAAGTTGGTTTTTTTCAGAGTGAACCTCCCAGGGGACCCAGGCAGGAGTAGCAAGGCTTTGTGTGACTTAGCTTCAGAAGTTCCAAACATCCTTTCTGTCACATTCTTTTTATCAAGAGAGATATACAGTCTAGCCAGTATTCTAGAGGAAGGGAATTAGACCTCACCTCTTAATCACAATACCTCCGAGCCTCAGTTTTTCCCTTTTATAAAACCTACTCCAGTAGAGTTGTTGTAAAGATACAATGAGATGATGTCTGTTAGGTTCCTCACATAGAGCCTTGCACAAAAGATTTCTCTCCTCTTTTATTTTTCATGTATCAGGAGATCATATTTCCCAGTGTCACTAAGACATTGGACAGGTGAGAAACACTGAAGTAGGTAGAACTTCTCACTCTCTGAGCATTCAAAATAGCAGTCAAATGGGTTTATGTATGATATGCTTATGCTTTGTGTCCCCATCCAAATCTCATCTTGGATTGTAACTCCTATACATGTGTCAAGGTAATTGAATCATGGGGTCAGTTCCCCCCAGGCTGTTCTCATGACAGTGAGTGAGTTCTCATGAGATCTGATAGTTTTATAAGGGGACCCTTCCCCCTTCTCTTGGCACTTCTCCTTCCTGCCACCTTGTGAACAAGATGCCTTGCTTCCCCTTTGTCTTCAGCCCTGACTATAAGTTTCCTGAGGCCTCTCCTGCCATTCTGAACTGTGAGTCAATTAAACATCACTTTCCTTTATAAATTACCCAATCTCAGGCAGTTATTTATAGCAGTATGGAAACTAATAAAATGTACCATAATCATAGAAAATACTCAAGGCTCAAACCAAATGGGATCTTTAAATTATTGTAGGCCAATATAGGACTGGACTGCTAAAAAGTGACGTACTTGAAGAAACTAGACACAGGATACTAGTATTCTACCACTCTGAACTTTTAAATTTGGTAATAAGAGGGTATGGGCAACTATTGTTTTACAACCTATGTTACCAATTGCTCTTCCTAATGATTCCAGCACATGTTTAAATTCTGTTTAATGTCTCTTGTAAGTATAGAGGATGTAAAATCTATTTTAAAAGATATCTAACCATAATCGTTACCATTAAGTGTGGTCTCATGTGAAGTAGTAAGTTTCAAGATTTTCTCCTTCCCTAATGCTGCTATGTAATTGATGTGTTTCAGTAGAATGCTATGACATGATTTGGAAAATATGTCATTTTTTTGGCTGCCCAGCAGCTGACCTTTTGTTTTATGTTTGTGGAAGTGTCTTGAATCCTGGTAAGACTCAGAGAATATCTTTCAATAGGAAGCTGAAAAGGGTAGATATTTTTTTCTCCTTTTTGGCAACTAGAGTAGACCCATGAGATAGGCTTAAATAGTCATGGCTATTTCATATAATGAATCATGATGTAGTGATATAAAGATTGAGAGCCTTAAAAAATACAGTTTAGAGATGAGAGGTCACAGCTGCATGCCAGTGTGCAAGAGTAGGGGGTGAGGTGGAGACTGGGACAGCAGTAGTCTGTAGCATTCAGGACCAGCTGTAGCAGAGCAAGCTGTGGTGTTCATACTAGACTTGGTTTGTTGCAGGATTTTACCCCAATTCTGGCTGACACCTTATTTATGTGTATTTTCAGTGCCAGATCCTTCAGTCTTTCCTGCAACTCTGTGACTCATTTCACTTGATATCTTTGTCTACTTAAGTCAGCCAAAGTTGGATTTTGTTGCTTGCAATTAAGAATCCTGATCATTATGAAACTTACTATCAAGAGTGCTTACAGGTCACAGATCCACAGGGAATTGATAGCAGTGATCCTTGATATTGGCTGCACATTGGAGTAACCTAGAAGGTTTGAAAAATGCCAGTGCCTCAGGCCAACCCATATCAATCACATTTAATGTCCACAGGTAGGAAACCAGGTATAGCTACCTAAAACGTTCTTTAGGTCATTCTAATGTGATAATTAATACAGAGAAAGAAATACATTGTTTTCTGAAGATGAGGATGTTGATGTGGATTAATTATTATGTACCTGCTCACCCGTCCCCAAGTTATGTCCTCTGAGAGGGTCCAGAATGTACTTCTTTCACCAAGGTTTGGATGACTCCAGTAATCCTGGAAAATCACTTCTGTGGCTGTTCTCTTTAAGCCAGAGACAGTAAAACATTGCCCTTAAAAGTGGCTTCTCTGATGCCAATGAAGACAATGGGATTATTGTGATAGTCTGCAGGGCTTACCTGATAATCATGATAATGGGTCCAATTGGGGTCTTTGGCATTCTGCAATTAACAATGGGTTGCTAGGGCTAAAATGGATGAGAAATCTACAAAATTCTTCCTTGATTTGTATAACTGGAACATCTCGAAGTCTGGCAAGTGGAAGTCTGACTTGGTTTAACTTTTAAGAGCTATAAATCCATATGAAATATTAGACCTAAGTCATTTCAGACAACCCAGAGCCCTTGAATAAAACCAGACAGTACCCTTTGAGGATGGAACCTGTGAAAATGTAGAAAGTACTGACAAAGGCTGTGAGTCCTAGCCTTCTTTGAGGGTCCTTGGTCAGTTACCAGATAGCTCAGTGGTGCCTCCTTCATTGACACAGCATAAAGAGCAATATAAAGTCTTAACATATTTTTTGTTACTAGATCTTTCTTAATTCTAATTTCTCAGAAATTCCTAGAACTCAGAACAGCACTAGGAATCAGAACACCAAAGAAATCTTGGTTTATCTACCATATGCCAGGCCATGTGGGACCCTGACACCACCTTGTGGTGGTTGTCTCTGCACCCTCATGTACAGAAGGAAAGAGTATGCTTGAAAACTGACAGAATCTGCTTTTATTTCCTGCCCTAGAGATCCATAGCTATTATGATAAGAAGGACTAAGTGGAGACCTCTGGGGAACCCTCTCTGTAATAAATAGTCCATCTAAGGGAGGTACGAATAGCAATGCCATTTTCAGACTTGGAAGAAATAGGGGTAATGAGTTCTTTATATTTCCTTTTGATCTGCCAGTTTGCCTATTGTTTACAGAGATTAGATATGAAGTTTGAGAATGATAATGAATTTCTGGAAGCTTAATCATATGCTTGCTCCGATAGCAGCTGTAGTTTCCAGTTGTGGTCTCTTAATGGGAGCAAATAAACAGAGCACCTAGCTCCCTGTACATATATAGCAGTCTGGTTGAACTTTTTGTTCCTACCCAAGCAGCAGAGAACATCAGAGGCATTCTGCTTTTCCCTTGGAATGACAAATGCATGATGTGGAGCAAAGGCAAATCTCACAAAAATACAGTGGCCTATCAACTCAGTGGCAACAATACCAGGCCATTGCAGGCCTTGAAAGCACTAGTTGTGCAAGGAGCTTAGTTGCATCTGTCTATTTTGCTACCGTGTCATCCTCCCTATGACTTACATCTTTAGCCTTGTGAAGAGTTTCCTAGAAGAAGTGGGCCTAGTATGATCAGGAATATAACTGCTGCAGCATAATAACTAGCCTCAGGATTTGCTCTGCAGGAAATGAAGTTTCCTCCCATTGAGTAGAATCTTGAGCATGATACTATATGTCTAAAAGAACTGGATAGAGAAATGGCCTGAGCTCAGTAGCTACATTGCTTCCTGAGCATGGCTAACAGTTTGGTGGTGAAGTTAAAGAAATTAAATAAATAATTTTTTAAAAAGTGGAAAGTACAATGAGTATGTGTTTGGATATAAGACTATTTGATTCCCATATGCTATCTCATTGGAAGGCTTCTGTGGAGAAAACTTTCAATAAGCCTGTGGGAAAGATGACCTTTTCATGGAAAGATGATCACAGGTTATGTCCACACCATCTACAGTGTAGAATAGATAACTATTCCAGGCTGGCATTGGCTTGCCCTGCCTTTCTTGCATTTGCCAATCTGTGAACTTCCTGATTTCCATTTAAACCATTGTGGATTGTACACAATCTTGTTTTTGACCAAGGAACTCACTTTACAAGGCAGTTGCTCATCAGATTCACTGTTTTTATCGTTTACTGTGTGGTCTAGTAGGTCTTGACCTTTGGAAATACTAGAATTATGTATAAACAATTATGTCTGCTGGAAGATCACAGTTGCATGTTTAGGATATGGTCCTTTAAATGCAAAATGCGCTCTGAACCAGCAACCAATTTAGGGTGCCGTATCTCCCATAAATTGAGGGACCAGTAGATGGAATTGGGAGTGGCATGCCCTCATGACATCTTATTTTATGCTAGAAATATTATCTTTCTTATCCCTAAAACACTATGCTCTATGAGGGAGAAATGTTTTCCTCAGGGATACAGCAAGTTCTGTATTGAATTAGAAGGTAAGATTTATGCTTAGCCATTTTGGGCTACACAAACCACTGAATGATCAGCCCCGAATGAGGGTTATTGTGTTGGTTGTAATGACTGATCTGACAATACAGGTGCAACACATTACAAAATAGGAAGTATATGAAGAGAACACAAGTAATACCTTGGCTGGCCCCAAGTACTGCCTTGTCAAGTAATATACATACATCCTAGACAGATAGGATCCTGTATGCCCCAAATACTGCCTTGTCAAGTAGTATACATAAATCCTAGACAGATAGGATCCTGTATGAATTAAAATTTGGTCACTCCACTGGAAAAGCCCTAGCCAGGTAGATAATCAAAAAAGAATTATGAGAATGGAGTAAGAGTAAGGAGTCACACAAAACATCTTTATGAATAGCTACAGAGATAAAAGTATAGTTTTTTCTCAGATTTTCTTATTTTCTATGTCATATGTGTGCATTTGTGTGTGTGTGTGTGTGTGTGTGTGTGTTGTGTATGTTTCTTCTAACTTTCTTCCTCTATTTTGCATCAGGTCTTGTGGTGGTGGTTAAATTTATAATTTAATTCACATATTGTAGAATATTGAAATAGGATTATGACAGATTGACAACTGTAAGAGATCCAGAACTTATAGCAGAACGTTGACTAAAATTTGAATCATCTTTTTGTAAAGGAGAACTAAACATATTTTCAGCATACAGGTGATAGCTTTCACATTAATTATGTAACAGCAGTTTTTTAAGCCTCTAGAATTTAAATAAAGTTATATGTGCATATTATGCAGTTGTAGGGATGAATTATATTATATATTTATTTATTTTTTCCTGCAAATCATCTCAATCTTTTTATATTTTGGGATTGCCCACCTCACAAATTCTGGTAGAGGGTAGAGCATCCCTTCCTCTCTACAGAATCTGAAAACCAGATGCTTAGTAGCTTAAACTTTCTTCCAGTGAGAATGGGAACAGAAGATGTAGGTTTGGACTATGGGATCTAGTCACCATCGGTTGCTTGAATAATAAATGACTTAAGGAGAGAGAATAAAGACTCCATTTTGAAGGTGATAAGCCATAGGAACACTAGGAATACCAAGTTCCAGAGGGCAGCTGTGGCAGTGGCTGAGGAGTGGCATCAGATGTCCAATTTTGGCATTATGTTTTGGAGGTACTTAATTTTTATCAAGACTTCAGCTATAGTCCTGTCTGCTGCTTTACCTCTTTCGTTCTTGTCTTTTTTACATACCTTTTTTTTCCCCCCTCAACTTTCTGAAGATTCAGCAAATCTTTGTATATGTTCAGGGCTGCATTGTATGCTTTAAGTAATTTTTTTTAAGTCAGCAAGAGATTGTTTCTCTTGCATGCAACAAAAACTGACAGAGAAGGGATGAAAAGCAAAAAGAAGGAAGATGAAATGAGTATTCTTTTCCTAGGTAACCCAAGACAGAGTACCAGGAAAGAGCTCAAAATCTAAGCATAAAAAGGTTAGAGGAATAGAACACAGTCAATATCTCAAGGTAGTGTGTTCTAGTAGTCAAGAAGACATGTGCTCTCTTAAAGGTATAATATAAAAGGAGAAAGAAAAAGACTGTAGTTATACGTACAAAGCCAACAAGGAAAAAAAATAATGTGCTTTGCTGACAAGTTCTGGGCTGGGAGTATGGTACTGAGGATCCCACTGAGATATGTGCAGATGGGCACTGTGGATGGTGTGCAACTTTACGCCAACAGTGTAGGTAAAGCAAGTGACTGTACAGGCATGAATTTGCCCAAACTTTATTAGCTACAAATATAATGACAACCAGTAGAGTATTACAGTTTCACTAACTTTTGCTTCCTCTTTCTAATGTATGGCATTGACCTCATATGTGCTTTTATGAATTTCCAGGAGTCCCTTGGGTTTGTTCACATCATGGTGAGGTAAAGAGGAATATGTGAATTTTTTGCCACACTTTTCATTGCGAGATGATTCAGTTTTCCTTCCTTTTGATTCTGAGTTGGCCCTTGGACTTACTGTCACCAGTAGAATGCAGCAAAAGTGGTGTTGTCTAGTGTATGAGGCTGGGCCTTAAGAGACTACAATTTCTGGCTTTGCCTCTTGGAATGCTCCTTTTTGGGACCCAGAAGCCATGCTTAAAGGAAGCCATTTGGAGAGAGAAGGACCTAGCCAATCTACCCATCCTAGCCAACGCCTAGAGCTGATATCTGCCGGCCACCATCACAGAAGACTGGGGTCTTCATGACAAAAAAGACAAATTAGGTTGTTATTTCATACATACTTTAGAATGAGAGGGGAAAAGCACTGCATTTGCTCAACAACATTTGGAAAAACTTACAATTTCCCACTTTGTAAGTATAAATCACAAGTCACAGTGCACTGGAACATGGGAGTTCCAAGTGATAGATCTGCAGTGTGCTCACGATTTTCCCGCTCCTCCAACCCACCAAGGATTTTCATTTTCATATTTTTCTTTATTATGGTAAGCTCATTGTGCTTGAATTTTTTTTTCTTTTTTAGGATTTATGCTTCCAAAGAAGCCTCCTCAGTTACTCTATAAATAATGTTCTCTTGTCCTACTCCATATATGCTCCAGGCATGCAAAAGAAAGGGCTGTATCTAATGTAGATTCAAACTGGGACAGCTGCCACACTAGAGGAATATTCGAGTGTAATAGTCTAGAATTAGAATGACAGACCTATGTTGAGTTTTCATTCACACTCTCCATGTATGAGAGAGGTACCAGAAAGTGAATTTGTGCAACGGAGCATAAATAAGCTCCTGGAGATTCTTCATAGTAGCTGATAATATATTCCCATTTGTATAAGGAGGCCATCTCATTTCAGACAGTAGATCTTTTCATGATAAAATCAAAACACCTGAAGATGGAGGCAGATGAACTGATATACATTCAATTCACATTTCTTTTTTCAATTTAGTGATGTCAACTAACCTCATATCATCATGGAGAAGTTACATATATTATTCAGGGGTTACCATTTGTTACTTATATGCCAAATCTCAATGATGAGATTGTAGGCTAGGTCAGCATGGGGATAGGACCCTATTAGTATTTAATGATACAGATTTTCTTTAGTGAAGAGCTAACTTCTCTTATTTTATGTCACCTGGACTCAGTCCAATTATTGCATCAGTTTTCTTGACCTTTACACAATGGCAGGTTGGCTATCATTTCCTTAAGCCATATAGTCTGGCTCAGACACTTTAATCACAAAGTGGACATGCCACTTTCTCCCACTTTTGCTTTTAGGTAGTATTTGATAGTTGATGATACACTTTCTATCCACTGGCAAATGTTTCTTTATCAATTACTTACTTATACTACAACTTTCATCAATTTCAAACAACTCTATTTACATTCAGATTTACAAAGAAATTTTACCATTGCTGCCAATGTATCTTAGCTTAGCCTATTCAGTGTTTTTCAGATTTCTTGGCTGCAACCAAGAGGTGTGATCTGTTCAATACTGTAGGGGAACTCAGATGGAAATTCATGTTCACTCACTCAGCAAAGGTCTCTCTTAACAGTGCTTATGAAATCTGGAAAATGTGAAAGCCAACTACATAATCGTATGTTCCTTCATGAAAAACATTTATTGAACATCACTATGATGCAAGCAAACACTGTGCTAGACAAACACAATGTGAAAAATATGTCATGTCCTCAACAGATTGGTGAGGACATGTGCACTATAATAGTAATGAAAAGTAACTTCAGCAAAGTCTCAGGATACAAAATCAATGTGCAGAAATCACAAGCATTCCTATACACCAATAGCAGACTAACAGAGAGCTAAATCAAGAGTGAACTCCCATTCACAATTGCTACAAAGAGAAATATAATACCTAGGAATACAACTAACAAAGGATGTAAAGGACCTCTTCAAGGAGAGCTACAAATTACTGCTAAAAGAAATAAGAGAGGACAAAACCAGATGGAAAAACATTTAACGTTCATGGTTAGGAAGAATCAATATCGTAAAAATACTGTCCAAAGTAATTTATAGATTCAATGCTATCCCCATCAGGCTATCTATGACCCTCTTTGCAGAACTGGAAAAAACCACCTTAAACTTCATATGGAACCAAAAGAGAGCCTGTGTAGCCAAGACAGTCCAAAGCAAAAAGAACAAAGCTGGAGGCATCACGCTACCTGATTTCAAACTATACTACAGGGCTACAGTAATCAAAACAGCATGATACTGGTACCAAAACAGAGATATAGGCCAATAGAACAGAACAGAAGCCTTGGAGGCAACGCCACACATCTACAACCATCTGATCTTTGACAAACCTGACAAAAACAAGCAATGGGGAAAGGAGTCCCTGTTTAATAAATAGTGTTGGGAAAACTGGCTAGCAGTGTGCAGAAAACAGAAACTGGACCCCTTCCTGACACCTTACACTAAAATGAACTTCAGATGGATTAAAGACTTAAACATAAGACCTAACACTATAAAAACCCTAGAAGAAAACCTAGGCAAAACCATTCAGGACATAGGCACAGGCAAGGACTTCATGACTAAAACACCAAAAGCATTGGCAACAAAAGCCAAAAAAGACAAATGAGATCTAATTAAACTCCAGAGCTTCTGCACAGCAAAAGAAACAATCATTAGAGTGAACTAGCAACCAACAGAATGGGAAAAATTTTTTTGCAATCTACCCATCTGACAAAGGGCTAATATCCAGAATCTACAAAGAAGTAAAACAGATTTATAAGAAAAAAACAAACCCATTCAAAAGTGGGCAAAAGATATGAACAGACATTTTCAAAAGAAGACATATATGAGGCCAACAAACATGAAAAAATGCTCATATTCACTGGTCATTAGAGAAATGCAAATCAAAACCACATTGAGATACCATCTCACGCTAATTAGAATGGTGATCATTAAAAAGTCATAAAACAATAGATGCTGGAGAGGATGTGGAGAAATAGGAACATTTTTACACTGTTGGTGGGAGTGTAAATTAGTTCAACCATTGTGGAAGACAGTATGGCGATTCTTCAAGGACCTAGAAATAGAAATTCCATTTGACCCAGGAATCCCATTACTGGGTATATAGCCAAAGGATTATAAATCATTCTGTTATAAAGATGCATGCACACATACATTCATAGCAGCACTGTTTACAATAGCAAAGACCTGGAACCAACCCAGTTGCCCATCAATGATAGACTGGATGAAGAAGAAAATGTGGCATGTATACACCATGGAATACTATGCAGCCATAAAAAGAATGAGTTCAAGTCCTTTACAGGGGTGTAAATAAAACTGGAAACCATCATTCTCAGCAAACTGACACAAAAACAGAAAACCAAACACCACATGTTCTCACTCATAAGGGGGTGTTGAACAGTGAGAATATGTGGACACAGGGAGGGGAGCATCACACACTGAGGTCAATTGGGGAGCTGGGGGAGGGGCAGTGGGGGGTGAGGAGGTTGGGGAGGGACAACATGGGGAGAAATGCCAGATATAGGTGATGGTGGGATGGAGGCAGCAAACCACATTGCCATGTATGTACCTATGCAACAATCCTGTGTGATCTGCACATGTACGCCAGAACCTAAAGCACAATAAAAAAAATAGTAATGATAATACATTGAAATAATTGCTAGCAGAGTTATGTGTAATGGATTGTGAACTAGCATAAAAAACAGTTGTGCAGAGTCAGTTAAGGATTTATAAAAAAAGTGATACCTAACACTGTTGAAGGAAATTGAAGAGGAAACCAAATAATTAAAAAATATTCCATGTTCATGGATTGGAAGAATCAATATTGTTAAAATATCTATACTACTCAAAGCAATATATATTTTCTATGCAATGCCTATCAATATACCACTGACATTCTTGACAAAAATAGAAAAAAATCCAAAAATTTATATGAAACCACAAAAGACCCAGAAGAGCCAAAAGAAAAACAAAACTAGAGGAATCACATTACCTGACTTCAAATTATATTGCAGAGCTATACTAACCAAAACAGCATGGTATAAAAACAGACACATAGAGCAATGGAATAGAATAGAGAGCCCAGAAACAAATTCTCACATCTACGGTGAACTCATTTGCAACAAAAATGCCAAGAATATACATTTGATCAATGGTCCTGGGAAAACTGGATATCCATATGCAAAAGAATGAAACTAGACCCCTATGTCTCACCACATAAAAAACCAAATCAAAATAGATTACAGATTTAAGTCTAAGACCTCAAACTGACATGGCTACAAGAAAACATGGGGAAACTTTCTAGGACATTGGTCTGGGAAAAGATTTCTTGAACAATACCCCACAAGCACAGGCAACCAAAGCAAATATAAACAAATGGGATCACATCAAGTCAAAGAGCCTCTGCACAGCAAAGGAAGCAAACAACAAAGTGAAGAGACAACCTGCAGAATGGGAGAAGATGTTTTCAAACTCCCACATCTGACAGGGTATAAATAATCGGTGTATATAAGGAGCTCAAACAACTCTATAGGAAAAAATCTAATAATTTGATCAACCAATGGGAAAATGATTTGAAATAGACATTCCTCAAAAGAAGACATGCAAATGGCAAGTAGGCATATGAAAGAATGCGCAATAACATTCACCATCAGAGAAATGCAAATGAAAGCTACAATGAGATATCATCTCACCCCAGTTATAAAAGATAGGCAATAACAAATACTGGCAAGGATGTGGAGAAAAGTGAATTCTGGTACACTGTTAGTGGGAATGTAAATTAGTACAACCACTATGGAGAACAGTCTGGGGATACCTCAAAAAGCTAAAAATCGAGCTACCATATATGTATTACTTTGTTCTCACATTGCTAAAAAGAGCTGCCTGAGATTGGGTAATTGATAAAGAAAATAAGTTTAATTGGCTTATGGTTCTGCAAGCTGTACAGTAGGCAAGTCTGAAGAGGTATCAAGAAACTTACAATCATGGCAGAAGGTGAAGGGGAAGCAGGCACATCCCTCACAGCTAGAGCAGGAGGAAGAGAGAGAGGGGGAAGTGCTATTGCTACATACTTTTAAACAACCAGATCTTGTGATAACTAACTATCACTAGAATAGCAAGGGGGAAATCCACCCATGATCCAATCACCTCTCACCAGGCCTCTCCTCCAACATTGGGAGTTACAATTAAACATGAGATTTGGGTGGGGACACAAAGCCAAACCATATCAACATGATCCAGCAATTCCACTGCAGAGTATATACTTATAAGAAGGGAAAATAGTATATTGAAGAGATATCTGCACTCCTGTGTTTGTTGCTGCACTGTTTACAATAGCTAAAACTTGGAAGCAACTTAAGTGTCCATCAACAGATGACTGGATAAAGAAAATGTGGTTCATATATACACAATGCAATACTATTCAGCCATAAAAAGGATGAGCTCCAGTTATTTGTGAAACATGGATGAAACTGGAGATCATTATGTTAAATGAAATAAGCCAGGCACAGAAATACAAACATCACATATTCTTATTTATTTGTGGGATCTAAAAATCGAAGCAATTGAATTCATGGACATAGAAAGTAGAAAGATGGTTACCAGATGATGGGAAGAATAGTGGGGAGCTGGGGAGGAGGTGGGGATGGTTAATGGATACAGATATAAAGAAAGAATGAATAAGACCTACTATTTGATAGCACAATAGGGTGACTATAGTCAATGATAACTTTTTTTTCTTTTTTTTTTTTTGAGACAGAGTCTTGCTCTGTCACCAGGCACCAGGTTGGAGTGCAGTGGCACGATCTCAGCTCACTGCAACCTCCGCCTCCCAGGTTCAAGCAATTCTCCTGCCTCAGCCTCCCGAGTAGCTGGGACTACAGGTGCACGCTACTACGCCCAGCTAATTTTGTATTTTTAAAATAGAGACAGGATTTCACCATGTTGGCCAGGATGGTCTCGATTTCTTGACCTCGTGATCCGCCCTCCTCAGCCTCCCAAAGTGCTGGGGTTACAGGCATGAGCCACCATGCCCGGCCTTAGTCAATGATAACTTAATTGCATATTTTAAAATAACTTAAAAAATGTAATCGGATTGTTTGTAATTCAAAGAATAAATGTGTGAGGGGATGGATACCTCTTTCCGTAATGTGCTTATTTCATATTGCATGTCTGTATCAAAATATCCCATGTACCCCATAAATATATATACTTACAATGTGCCCCCATGAGTTTTAAAAAAATAGTCGAAAACACTTTTTTTGTTTTGTTTTGAGACAGAGTTTTGCTCCTGTTACCCAGGCTGTAGTGCAATGGTGCAATCTTGGCTCACTACAATCTCTGCCTCCTGGGTTCAAGTGATTCTCCTGCCTCAGCCTCCCAAGAAGCTGCCTGGCTAATTTTTGTAGTTTAGTAGAGATCAGGTTTCACCATGTTGGCCAGGCTGGTCTCGACCTCCTGACCTCAGGTGATCCACCTGCCTTAGCCTCCCGGTGTGCTGGGATTACAGGTGGAGCCACCACGCCTGCCAAAGAAACTTTTTTATAAAGTGATATATCACCTTGGCATTGAAGGTACAGCAGGATTTCATTAAATAAACATGGAAGAAGAGGAACCCAGTTGTTTCAGTCACACAGGCAAGATCAATACAAAGAAGCCAGCTGCAGGCAATAGCCAGACAATTGCAGAAGTGTGAATGAGGCCACCAGTGTTCAGCAGACAACTTATATTTGAGTGAGTTCAGCTGACACTAGCAGAATTGCCAGCCTTAATCCAGCCCAAACTGCCTACTATGTATTCAAGAGCTAAATAAATGCTGTTACTTCAGGCACTAAGTTTTAGGGTTGTATGTTACATGGCTACAAATAACAGATGTAAACATATTTGCAGTTTAGAAAGATTAATAGGAAAGTTGTAGAGGACAGTTATAGAAGATGAGAGTGACTCAGTGAATTTAGGAAACAATTGCAAGATTGCAGGAAACACCAATCGCTGTAAATCAAGAGCCTATGTGCCACAATCCTGAAACTCAGCTTCTTCTTGAGGACTTGTTAAAATCATCAGGATCCTGTCTGACTGATTCTAAAGTCCAGCATCTCATCTACATCAAAGGGTGCTAATTTTTGTAATGTAACTGAATGTGCAAAATAATTCTACTGCTAGTTTGCTTATCAGGACTAGCATCCTTTTAGAGGAACTCCCAACCAGGCTATAGCAGATTTATTCTGCAACTCCAGGGAATCTCTCTGCCCTCCCTTCTTTTTTCCACACCCCCATCCATTTGAATTTCCCTGTGATTTACTCCTTTAGAAAACTTGTAGATAGCAAACACATAAAGACATATCTTTCTTGTATGTCATTATTTTCTGTTGGTCCTAATTTTAATCCCCGATTCACCTTCTCCCATAGTGCTATCTCCTTCTGCCTTCATCTCTAATGACTTACCTCTGCCCAAACATTTTCACTGTGCACTTTATTATTCCTAATTCATGGTAAAGGTAAATCCTCTGGCTCTTTATTGAGTGTTCCTTCTCTTGTCCCAAACTCAAGGCTAATTTTATTGTGCAGACACTCCTTATCCTTCAGATTTCTCAAATGTAGACTGCTTCATCTTCTATACTTCATAAATCCTAGAATTGGTAGATGATACCTGTGTCTTTTTTCTCACTCCACTACAACTGCTTTTGAAAGGATCAATGACTTGCTAAATGATCAAAGCCAGTGGACACATTCAGTGGCACTGGATTTTTAAAAATTACTGTCTTTGTTGTTGTTGTTGAACTGCTTTTTTACTTTGGATTTCTTAACACAGTTCCTACTTTTCTTACTTTTCTTTTTGAGAATATGTTGTTTATTCATTTTCTTCAATCTATTTCTTAAATTCTATGCTATTTAGGGGTACATGCAAAGTCTTTTCTTTTTACATAATATACAGAACTTCCTTGAATGATCTAAACTTCTCATGGTTTCAGTGACCAACTCTATGTCAATACCTTAAGGAAAGAAAAGTTTTCTCCTGAGATCTGACCCATATTGCCCCTTCTGTTGGAGATCCCAAATTTAAGTCAAGTCAATATGTCCTTTAAACCTATGTCTCTCTCTTTTTTTCTCTTTTATCTCATTTAGAGGTTCCAATACCTGGCAGTAACATAAATCAAACTTGGCTCCCATACCTCTACCTACACCCAGTCTCACTGTCTTCTAAATGTCTATGTGATCTGTTCACTTGTCTCTCTGTTTGCATTGCCATTATTCTAGTGCAGATCAATGCCATCTCATTTTTACATTAATTGAAGATTGGGTCCTTTCATTTTCTTTTTTGTTTGAGATTGAAAGGTAGAGAAATGCATCTGATAGACTAAAGGATCCCTAATCAAGGCCAGATTTTCAGTAAAGGGAAGTCACAGAGAGGAGTCTGAGATTGCACACCAGGCCCTGGGTCATTGGAGAAAGTGATGATCTCAGGCACCATCTAGGTGCCACCACCCAGTTGACATGAGTACTTCTTAGAGAGAAGGTTGTGGCTGAATAAGAAGATACCACCTACTAAGGAGTTGAAGCATTTAGGACTCAGATTGATTTGCTGTGGGACATCTCTGAATGAGTCACATTGAAAGATCATCCTTCTCTGCATGCTAGGGAATCACTGTGGCTTGGATGAATGAGCAAGGATGCTAACAGAAGGTAGAGCACCAAGGGAAGCCGGGCCAGGTTACTCCAGTATGCCCACATTTTTGTAAATAGCCAGACCTTCAGCAAGTAGCGACAGTGATAGAACTTTCCAGAAGAGGTCAGCCTGTAAGGCATTAGTTACTGTTGAGAATGGAAACCTGTTAAGGTTATAGTGGTGTTCCACCATCAATAGCAAAGCAGGATGTAAAACGGCAAAGTAAGTACAGTAGCCAAGGCTATCTGGGTTACCTCATGAGTTGTCATAATAGTAGAAGCTTTGAGGCTGAGCTTCCCAGCCTGTGGCAAGTGTTTACTGATGGGCTATTAATCCCCTTGACCCTTGGGATGGCTGGGCAGAAACTTGGACAGCTGGAGCCCCCAGGCCTGTGGTGTTGGATCATTTATCCTAACAGGCTAAACAGTATAATTTGCCACAATGGCATGATGAGATAAATATTGGGAAGTACTGTCATTTAGGGATCCGCTAACCATCTGCTAGATGAAGTGACAGTTCTATTCCCTCTGTGTTACAAACGGACTGAAAGTTCACAGTTCAGAGGCTTCTCCTGCCTCCTCGGTTGTTAGCTTAATGTGTGCAATATACAGCCGTGTCTGCTTCCAGTCTGGCCTGTGCTAGTATTTTACTCATTCATAAAAAAATTACTCCCTTCGCCCCTAGGAAATAGATTAACAAAGAAGACTGATTAATTTTGTGCCTTCATTTAGCTTATATTTTAGTGGGTGAGAAAACACAATAAGCAAATAAATTATTGTCATTATGACTTTAAATATTCTGTAAACAATGAAATAGACATTTTAAAAGGGAGAGAGTTGTAATTTTAAAATTGAATTTGGAAAGCTTGATAAAGGTGAGTTGTTTGAACACTGCCCTTAAATTAGCTTTAAGCGAGCATCCTTAAAAAGTTAAATGAAAATTCTCATTCTGTTTCCACATTTGGCTTGCTGCACAGGGGTCTTTAAGTTTTCACGTAACTTTGAAGAAGCAGAAACCTGAAATCATAAACCACGTATGTTGTGGTGGTGTATACATAAAAGACAACAGGGAAAATTCCTGAGCAGACCTGTGATCAAGTAGACCTTGAGTTGAATTGAGAGATTAATGTACATTTACATGTTTTCAATTAAAACACAATGTTTAAAGTACCTTTTAATAATTTTCGGATTTAACTAATTTTTAAATATTAACAAACTATACAAATTGCTTTGAAGAGGAGAGCTTCTGTCTTAATTCACTCAATAGATGTTTATTGAGCATCAGTCATGCCATCAAAACTCTGTTGAGGGTACTCTGAGAGATGCAAAAATGAGACAAGGATCTCAGTCTTGATGAGCTAATAGTTTGAATGACATGAATGCAAAAAACTCCAAGGTAGTAGGTAATGAGACAGACAATGCCTTCCAACCATCAGTCTGTCCTCAAAAATACTAATTAACATCCTCAAACACTTCTCAAAAGCCTTACTTTCAAGATTTCATTCTAAAAATTAAATCTGTATATTATCTGAATTAGCCTTATCCATCATTATCATCTAATCATAAATCACTCTTCCAATAAAAGTACAAAGGATTAGCCAATACTGTAATGTTTCTAAGATGTTAACAAATGCACCTTAAATGGGTCTTGTATTTCACGTAATTATCTTGACACTATGTCTGTACGGCATTGACAATTCTATTCTAAATAATTAACTAACGAAGGAATAGGCCAGCTTCTAAGACCACTCACTCAACAGCGAAACAACTCACTCTGAATTTCCCCAGCTCTTGTCTCTAATGACACTTCACTGTCCTTAATTATGTGCTTCTTTTCATAGCCCTTCTGTCTTGAAAGGACAGTGACCATACTTTAAAAACTCATGATTACTATAGATACCTTTTTTAAAAAAAGTTTTCAAAATGCTTTCACGTACAGTTTTTCACTTCAAACTTCTGTCTTGCTTTCATCCCCTAGTTCTCCAAGCCAGTTGGAAGAGTCAGCCGGGCTTGCTCCACTCCTAGCAGTCAATTTTAACTCAGAAATCTCTCTTTCCCCTCTTTCCTTTCATAAAATATATGCTTTTATTTTTTAAAATTCACAACTCTTTAAAAAGAAGCTTTAGTGAGGTGTAATTGGCATATGATAAACTGGGCATGTTCAATGAGTACAATTTGATAAGCTTCAACTCAGGTATATGCTGATGACAGCATCATCACTCTCAAAATCATCTAGCCAATGCTCTTATTTTAGTGTCATAAAAACAAAGTATGCAGCGTCATCCAGTTCACTTGTGGCAGATCTGAAGTTAGGATCCAAGCCTCCTGATTTTGATTTTGTAGGATTTTTTTTCTTGTAAAATTAATATTGCTATAGATAATACCTAAGAATATTAGGCTCTGCTAAAATTAGCTGCTCTGTTTGGCCGTGAGATCCAGAAATTAGAGTCTTGGGATGGTGGTTGCAAGTCCTTTTTCTTTAGTGACTATGTGAAAAATATTCCCCAGTAGCTCTTTTGTTTTGTTTTTGTTTTTGAGATGAAGTCTTCCTCTTGTAGCCCAGCCTGGAGTGCACTAGCATGATCTCGGCTCACTGCAACCTCTGTCTCCCGGCTTCAAGCGATTCTCCTGCCTCAGCCTCCCTAGTAGCTGGGATTACAGGTACCTGCCACCACGCCTGGCTAATTTTTTGTGGTTTTAGTAGAGATAGGGTTTCACCATGTTGTCCAGGCTGGTCTCAAACTCCTGATCTCAGGTGATCTGACTGTCTTGGCCTCCAAAAGTGCTGGGATTACATGCATGAGCCACCATGCCTAGTCCCCTATATACAAAATATATATATATTTGTAGATCTTTGAGTATAAGAATTGTTTTACATTGTGTTGATGATGTTATTAGAAGTATAAATTATTGAGCTATGTCCCAGATGAGGTTATTTTCTGACTTGTGCAGAGACAGTTAAATCAAAAACCATGTATGTTATAATGGTGTATACATAAAAAACAACAGGAAAAACTCCTGAACAAACCTGTGATCAAGTAGACCTAGAGTTGAAATGGGAAATTAATGTGCATACCCTGTGTCTGGGGTAGAAAATGGAGAAATAATGTAAATATTGTCTATGTTAATCAGTTTCTCTTGGCCATTTTTCTGTCCTCCATAGCTCTGTCATTTCTAATCTGACCTCGTAGGTCTGTGAGCTGAAATTCACAGTTTTATCTTCTTTTACCTTTCCCTTTTCAGCTTAAATTTTTCTCCTTTCCTGACAGTAGGTTACACTGATTCACACAAAATATTTATTGGAAACCAAGAGGAACCTGTTTATTGTTTATATCTTTTTGTTTTAAAAATGTGTGTGTACATATATACAACATACATGTGTCTCTATGTCTATCATATACATGTATTTAAATGTTTTCCTATGCTGTCCATAGCTAATTCCATTGTTGTTTACTTTGGCATGGTACATATTTGCAAAATACCTCTGTGAATATCCTGATAATGTAATGGGCTTCTCTTTTAACCATTCCTTTTAATCATATTATATGTAGAAAACCGAATATGCTGTGTTCAAATTGCCTGTGACTTTCCACGTGTACTCACACTCCAATATAATCATCACCAAGAATAAGGAAGTACAAATCCTACATTTGTTTTTCAAGCTTAGAAAAGATGGCATGAAAAATAGCTACTTTTCTTTCATTTACCTCTAGTTATGACTAGGATTAAATTTGTAAAGCATTAAAATGTTTCCAAGTTTTCCACATTTTCTCATTTTTTATCTTGGGTTTTTTTTTTTTTTTTTTTTCAGTGTTCTCAGTTACTTCCCCTCTCAAGCTCATACTTTTCAAGTTCCTCGGGGCTTCTTTTCTTCCTGCACATTCTCTTGTGATTTCATCTATTTCTATGGTTTTAAATACAATCTTTTAGACTCAGCAGGGGTGTCCAATCTTTTGACTTCCTTGGGCCACAGTGGAAGAAGAATTGTCTTGAGCCACACGTAAAATGCACTAACACTAATGATAGCTGATGAGCTAAAAAAGAACAAAATCACAAAGCAATCTCATAATGTTTTAAGAAAGTTTACAAATTTATGTTGGGCTGCATTCAAAGCCATTCTGGGCCGCAGGTTGGATAATCATGTTTTAAAGGATAACTCTAGTGGTGACTATGCCTACAATTCCAGACCGATATAGCCAACTGGTAACTTGATATTTCTATTTAAATATCAAAGAGGCATCTCAAACTTAACATGGCCCAAACGCTTACTTTCTTGTTCTTCAAATCTTTTCCTTACTTATCTTCATTTCAGTAAATACTATAGTGCATCATTTCCCCAAATAATTTAAACTAAAAATCAAATTTTGATGCTAAAGGTTTAGGGCTTAACATCTAAATGTCTGACTGAGCAATACAGTAAGCAGCCGAAACTCATGCACAGAACTGCTTATGGGAGTATATCACAGGCAGCATGGACTTATGCAAAAGACATATTTTTTATGTCTCTACCTTAGCCATAATCACTTATCCAATCCTTTGGACACAACCTTCTTACTAGTGTTCTTTCTTTGATGCTTATAATTCTATAATCCTTTTTTCTTGTAGAGCCAGTATGATCATATCACACCTGCTTTTAACTCTCTAACCACTGCTGATCACGATTAGAATAAAATTCACTCCTTGTCCTGGTTTATCAAGCTCTTTAGATCCAGCCTATCTTTACTTCTTCAACTAATCTCATAGTGCTGGTCGTTAGTTAATATATTTCTTATTTATTGACGGTTTTTCCCATTTTTGAAAGTGTAAATTCCATGAATACAGATTTTGTCATCAGTACCAGGCATTTAGTAAATGCTCGATTTATCTGTCTCTCTATATTAAATAAATGAATGGTGTATTAAGCTGAGTGAATTATAGCCCCTAAAGAGCAACTATAATCTTAAATTTCCAAAAAATGATTACTTTGCTTTAATTTCTATTCATGAAGAATTTAGTTTTACGATGATAAAATAACCATAGGGTTCTAAAGGCCTAAATGGTTCCAGTTGAAATGATTCTGCTTTTCCATTTTTTAATTGATTTGTTTTGTTAAACAACTCTGACCAAAATAATATATGTCAGATGGGATAGATTCAAAACTACCAATGCACAACATACATTCTTTTTAAAGCCTTTTAATATCTTTTAATATCATATACTTTCTTACAGTCACTGGATGAGGTCCATAGACTGCATTAAATTCTTATAAAATATGGCTTTTCTACTGAAGGAGGATAATTAATCTGAGCAGTTTAAGGGGAAAGTTAGCATATTGTTGCACCATTTTCTGGAAGAAATTATCTGTGCACTCAAATGGCTAATTAAAAGCTGTGACAATGTCTAGCAGCTAAAAAACAAGGAAAAATCCCTACCAACACATTTCTACTCAGTTTTTACTATTTTAATGGGCTCTGCCAATGCCACTACCCATCAATGTGGATATAGAAGTAACATCACCAAAGAATAGAACACAGTTGAAAATAGACTTGCCTAAGAATGAACGTGGTTTACAAAAAAGGTAATATATGTAGATTAGAAATAAAGCACTACTAAAGCTAATAGCTGGATACTTAGAAAATGCATTCATCAAATAAATGTACATTTCCTGTCATCTTGAATAGTGATATTTCCATTAGATGCTGATCCATTTACCTAGTTTAAGGCATCTGTCAGTTTAAAGTGATTTCATTTATCATTTTATGTTTATCGTTTGATGCAAAGCAACATATTCTTTCCCATAGTTATATGTTACTTTAATTATCAGTTGATGTTTGTGCTAGTTTACACAATTCTGTTTGGATGGTTATTTTACTTTCTAAATTTTAAATAAAATAAAATTTGCTTTACTTTTTGGATGGTTATTATTGAGCAGCTGTCGATGCTAAAGATTTAGCACTTAACATCTAAACATCTGACTTAGCAACATAATAAGTAGCCAAAACTCTTTCATGCACAGTAAGTAGCCAAAACTCTTTCCTTCTGATGAGAGTGTATCAGAGGCACCATGGACTCATCCAAAAGAGTGAATGAAAGGAAGTTTTTCAGTTATTCCTATCCTCAGGCACATACCCTCACTGGATGCTGTGGTATAAGACCTAAAATTAAAGCCCAATATTATGTGTTGCTTTGACATTTGGTGAAATCAGGAGGGATCATTTGGCCTAACCCCAAGTTCCACTTTCCACTGTGCTCCTGTAGATACGGTTCTCCAGCCAAACCTACCTTCTTACTGAGGAGACTAGGTGCAGCTCCTGCTTATTCCTAAGTAGTAGGTTTCAATTCTATACCAACAATCTTAGGTCATTTGCTGCTATAACAGAATAGCATAGAGAGGCTAGTTTATAAAGAGAATAAAACAGATTAGTATAGATAGACTAATTTATAAAGAAAATAAACTTATTCCTCATTGTTGTGGAAGCTGAAAGTCCAAGAGCATGGCCCTAGCATCTGGTGAGGGTCATTCCATGGCAGAAGGGCAGGCAGCAGAAATGAGCATGCATGGCAGAGAGAGGGAATGGGGGCTGAACTTCATTCTTTTATCAGGAACTCATTCCTACAATAACTAACCTGCTCCCCAAATAATGGCATTAATTTATTTATAATGGAGGAGCCCTATGACCTAATATCTTTTCAAGGCCTCACCTCCCAACACTGTTATATGGGCAATTAAATTTTGGCATGAGTTGTTTTCCTTTGAGGGGGGAAGCATTCAAACCATAGCACCAGCCCATGGAATTATAATTCAAACAAGCCATTTCTGTCTCCCTGAGAGGAACTGCAAGGTACCCCCCCCCCTTTTGATACTACAAAACCTGATTCCTACAGCCCTAGGATGTTCGCGGTGTTTATGAGTGACCTGGCTTGTGGCATTTTGTTCCTCTGGACTGTGTGTATTTGTGACTAATAAATATTGTCAATATAATAATTCCAGTTTCAGTTATTGTATATCTGGCCAGCCCCATAACCCTAAAGTGGGAATCTCTCTCTCATCAGAGGGTGAATAGGAGATGATTAAAACAGACCCTCCCCTACCACTCCCACCTACCATGTGCTTGGCCCTGCACTAATATATTGCTAGTCAATGTCTTTGGACATTAGGATATGTCACTGCTGACCTCATACTTGGAAATATGTCTTCTTGTATCTGTGCTCTGAGGGTAAGACATGACATCCAGAAAATAGCACAAATCATTTGGTTCTATATGCTCAAATATATTTTAACTAAACAGACCATCTATTTGACTAACTATAGAAAAGATAACTACCTTAGTTCTAATACATTAGTAGGTTAAAATTTTAAGATTTAAAAAATTTTCATGGTGAGAATGTTATACTGTCAAACAAGTCTTTGATGGAAGTCTGGATCACCTGAAAACACACATAGAAATAAATGGCCTGCTTTGCACATAAATAAAGCTCTGAAGAAGTTTAGGACATTTGAACTGGTAGAAGAAAGATAGAAAAGAGAAAGTGAATAATGTTCTGATAAATAATGATAGTTAATATTTACTAAGCACTTACTGTATGCTGTGATGCTGATGCCTTTCCATGCATTTTCTCATTTAGTTCTCACAATAAACTTGTGAAGTAGGTACTGTTCTCACAGATTACAAACAAAGCAAAAATAAAACCCCAAGATGCAGAAAGTTAAATGAGTTAGCTAGGGCTAGAAAGTGGGGAAGATAAGATAAGAGTCTACCAATCTGTCTAAATCTAGGTCTAGGATTTCAAAAAAACTTCCTACCTTTCAGTAAATATACGTATACATGCATCAGTAGTGAGTCACATAAATCAAAAATGGTACACTAATTTGCAACTCCAACACTCACTAGCTGTTTAGTCTTAAGCCAGCTGCCTGATATCTCTAAAATTGTTTTCTCTTTTATGATAAGCAAAAAGCTAGCAAACAAAAAGCACTTTAGAACACTACTGTAAGGATTTACTGAGATATTGTAACTTAAAACACATGGAGTGTTTGTTGTGTTTATTTATAATTACTGTTTTATTCATTTAGTCAGACATTCAATAAATATTTTCTGGTCTGCTAACATGTGCTAGCTACTGTTATAGATACTTAGAATATGTCAACAAAAAAAATCAAATAATCTTCCTTTCGTCCACATCTTACTGCATTCATCAGATAAATTCCAAATGAATCCGAGTCAAATATAGAATTATATAATGACTAGAAGAAAATATAGGTAAATATTTCTAAAATCTAAAAGTGAGGAAAATGTTTCTCACTGTGACTTAATATTCAGAAGCGATATAGAAAATTGATTAAACTATTTTTAAACTAAATTAATTTTATTAATTACATTTTTGCTTTCTTTATTTGTTCATTTATCTATTTTTGAGATGGAGTTGTGCTCTGTTGCCCAGATTGGAGTGCAGTGGCATGATCTTGGCTCACTGCAATCTTTGCCTCCTGGATTCAAATGGTTCTGCCTCAGCCTCCCAAGTAGCTGGGATTACAGGTGCACTTCACCACCCCCAGGCAATTTAAAGATTAAAAAAACCTGAAAACTTTTGTATGGGAAAAGGCACCAAAAACAACATAAAAAGAAAAACAGCTCACAAAAATCTTGGTGAGGAGAATATTATATTAAAGTTGATAAAGCAGCAGCAGGGTTACAGAGGATTCACTCCAATTTTGAAAGAATTTCCAATGCAAGTAAAATGCTGTCAAACAGTATCACATGCTACAGAGAAACCTTTCATGAACTGAAGAGTAAATTGATGCAACAAACTTCAGTGTTGTCTTATTTTTAAAAAATGCCAGTCTGTAGACCCAGCTATGCAGGTGGCTAAGGCAGAAAGATCCCTTGAGCCCAAAAGCTTGAAACTGCAGTCAGCTAAATTATGCCACTGCACAAGACAGATATCTCTTTAAAAAATTGCCACAGCTGTTCCAGCCTTCAGCAACCACCACTCTCATTAGTCACCAGACATCTACATTGAGGAAAGACCCTTCACCAGCAAAAGGATTATAACTTGCTGAAGGCTTAGATGATTATTAACAGGTTTTAGTAATACATTATTTTAAATTATGGCATGTCATTTTTTTTAAGAAACAGTGCTGTTGCACACTTAATAGACTATAGTGTAGTGTAAATATAATTTTTATATACACTGGGAAAACCAACAATTTGTGCAACTTGCTTTATTGCAATATTCACTTTATTGTGGCTGTCTACAACCAAACCAACAATATTTTTGAGATATGCATGTATTCTGATAGGGATTGCATTGCCTCTGTAGATTACTTTGAGTAGTACGGTCATTTTGACAATATTTATTCTTCTAATCCATGAAAATGGATACCTTTTCATTTTTTGTGTCTTTTTCAGGGATACTTTATTATATCACACACAATGATATGTTGCTAGGGCTTAATATCCTCATATGACAGCAGAAAACTCCAATCTGTTATCTCTAAAAGAGTAGAAAATGGAATGTAAACAATATTTCTTAAATTAAGAGGATTATTAAATTTATAGGTATTAATACAAATCATTTTTCAACTGAATGCTAGTAAAAATCCATGATGCTCTTGTGGGAAAATATCTGGTAAGAAAGAAGAATGAATCCTAACCAAAATGATAATAGATTCAGGAACTCTCGCCAGCCTCTACAGAAATCTCTTACACATGAATACTCTGTGCAGTTAAAGAAATTGATCGCCAAATGAATGCTTGCAATGCCACTTCTACTCCAATAGACTTCTATACCATAAACATGTTACCCTTCACATCAGTCACTAAGTGACTGAGTCACATGTACCAGGATTAAAATCAAAGATATGTACAGGATATTAGACAGATACCAAGGGAATAGTTAATTTAAATACAAGTTAACTAGGGAAAGAGAGAATGAGGAATAACGATGACAGATATATATACATATACATTTATATATATTTATATATACACATAAATATATATATACATAAATATATATTTATATATATACATAAATATATATATATATGTGTGTGTGTGTGTATATATATATATATATATATATATTTTCTTTTTTTTTAGGGATGATGAAAATGTTCCAAAAATACAATACAATGATGATTGAACAACTCTGTGGATATACTAAAAGCCACTGAATTTTGTGGCTTTTAATGGCATTAAAAGGATGATTTTTATCATATTTGTGGTGTCTATATACATATAAATCTGTTATCAAAAAAGTAAAGCAGAGATGTATAGGTAAATGGTTGATTTTCTGTCTGGGGCAGAAAATGTGCATAATTAACCTGGATCCATTGGTCTTATCAGAAAGTGAGAAATTATTAAAAATCTCTATGTTGTATCATCAATATTTAGGAACCAGTTTGAATATGCTCACACGGATCAAAGATGGGGCAACTTACACATCAATAAGAAAATATCTGAAATAAAGTAAAACACACAAAACATATCCAAGAATTGACAATGCAAGTAGAAAATTTCTCATTAATCATTGAATAAATCTCCTGTGGTTATATAACCAGTTACTATATTTTTTAATTTTAAAACAACATTATTTACTACTCCACAGTCTCTGTGAGTCAGAAGTTTGGACACAGCTTATCTTGATTTTCTGCTCAGAATCTCACAAAGCTTCAGTTGAGGTGCCAGTCAGGTCTGGCTCTTATCTGTCTTGATCAGTGCTACTCTCATTTGAGACCTGTGGGACACCATCAAACACACCAACATACACCTCTTGGGAGTTCCTGAAGGATAGGAGAGAGAGAAAGTGGTGGAAAGGGTAAGTGGAGAAATCATGGCTAAAAACTTTCCAAATTTTTTAGAGACATAAATGTACACATTTAAGAATCTAAACAAATTACAAGTAGAATAAACTTAAAGATTTCCACAGTTCAACACTATATGATAAAATTGTTGAAAGACAAAGCAAAGGTAACCTCAAAAGTACAAAAGAAAAATGATTCATCCCATATAAGGAATCTTCAATAAAATTAACAGTCTATGGTATATTTGTTATAAAAATTCAAAGAAAGTACAACTGTATACTTATAATTTTAAAAGGGATTAAATGTTATTGTAAAGGGGGTGGTGTATGTTGAGGGTGTGTAGTATTCAGAAAAACCATCTATAAAATGTATAATTTACATATCAGAGTACACTCCCCATATATCATCATCTCTTATACATGTATCTACTTATATGCATATGTTACATATTTATAAAACATTTATTTGTAAAATTACTTTTATATTTCCATGTTTAGTAATGGCGATGCTATAGAATTTATTGTAGAATCACGAAACTGTATAGTTCGTTTAGCTCCCTAAAATCAAACTGAAACATTTTCTTTATCTAAATAAGTAGACCTTACTTTGTAGGTTTATGCTGTTTACTTTTTCTATGTGGAGCAAAAATTTAGCCATATAAGATATATGTACTAAGATTTCTGAAATATATTTAATTTTTAAAAAATCTATTTTATATTTTATTGGATATTTTGTCACTTGTGGTATATTCTGTAGCAATAATGTCTATTAAAAAAGAGTTTAATGATAAAAATGATGATGGGCTTATTTTAATAAAGTTCTACCCTATACAACATACTCAGAATAATTTTTATTTGAATAAGACTAGATCTCTTATTAACATTTACCACGAACTTGACAAAGAGATTTTTTTTAAAAAAATTATGTACCATTACTTGGTGGGATTGCTTTTGGTTTACTGTCCTGTTATTCTAATACTGAATTGATATTTTCCATAACAGGCCTCATTAATTTCCTAGAATTATTCCTTCTGGCAGCATCTATTCAGAATGCATTGTAGAAGCAGGTAGAGGGTTAGTGGGGAAAAGTGGAAGTGAATAATTTCATGTATTAAAGAGGAAAATGTGATGCAACCGCACCAGAGGAAATTCTATCAATTTGAATAATAGAGAAGGTTTTTGACTTCTTCAAAAGTTTAGTATCTTTGTAGTAAGGCTTTGAGAATTAGGGTTGAGTTACCCTAACATCATCTGGCATTGGCTTATCTTCAACAGATCCTCAACTAAAGCAGTTTAGACAGCAGTAGAAATCCATTAAAAATGCTTTGCAGAAGGATGTTTATCAAATTCTCCCTGTGGACCACTTATCCTGGGGAAATCATATTTGGATAAGTTCTGATAATACAGAAATGGTGTGATGTTCCTGGAATGTGGCTGATAAATTGCCTGGCAGTTGCAATGCAAAAAATATATGCACGGTGTTGGGTAATAAATGCATCTTTAGTATTCTCTCTCTCTCTCTGTCTCTCTCTGTGTATGTGTGTGTGTGTTCATGAGCAATTCTAAAAGAGACTATATCTGTATGACAGATAATTTTTTAAGCACAACATATTTTAGAAGGCCAAGAAGCTTGTTTCTATCCACAGATTTTCACTGGAGCAAGAAGGAATAGAGAGCAAGTTGATATCTATATTTTATTTCCCCGTTTTGGTTTCTGGTTCATGGAATTATGGCTGTGATGATTAGTCAATAGTGCAGATATTTACTTAATCTCTGTATATTACAGTTTTCTAATTTGTAAAGTGGTAATAATAATAGTATCTTTGTTAGAGGGTTATTTTGAAGACAAAATTAAATAATTATTACAAAATGCTTAAAGCCAATTAGCAAATAAGAAGTGCTCAATGAATGTTAGTATTATTATTATTCCTAGTGCTCATTGTCATCCACATAGGTGGCTGGTAGAACTGACTGTATCTTCTCTCTGCCTTTGTGCATAGTTAAAACAGTTATTGGCCAGTGGAATGGATATTAAAATAGTTTGAGGTGTTTTAGTACTTTACATAGAGTATAGAGTGGGTCTGTGTTGATAAAAATAGTTTTAGAAAGTCAGAGGAATGACAGGGCTGATTCCTGGAAACTAACAGTGCACCCTTAAATGACAACAAAGTCAACCATTCAGCATTCAGTGAAAACAGCATGAGTAGTTATAACAGATTGGCCATAGTAATGCATTAACCAACTGTTGGAAAAAAATTTGTTCTTCAAATCAGCTGAAGAAAGTAAAAAGTCAATGTGTAAAAAGATGTATGATATTACTACCAAGTTTTAGTTTGGCAAATGCTTTTTTCCATTATTCATATTAGATAGATATGTCATGGTTCCCACTAAAGAATGTTATTTATTTCAATTACTTACATGCATATTGAATCCTTTCAAATATTGAAACATGCTGAAGTGATCTCTTTGGTACACAACATCTGTACTCTTATTTATTTTATTAAGGAATCTTTCTGAGTCAGCTTGGGCAACTGTAAAAAATATTATAGACTGGGTGGCTTAAACAGCAGAAATTTATTTATTGTCTTACAGTTCTAGAGACTGGAGTTTGAGATCAAGTCTCAGACTGGTTAGTTTCTGGTGAGGCCCCTTTTCTTGGTTTGCAAATGGTCACCTGGCTTGCAAATGGCAGGGGGAAAGAGAGGAAGAGAGAGACAGAGCAGAGAGAGAGAAAGAGAGAGAATGAGAACAATCTCTCTGGTGTCTCCTCTTACAAGTGCCTTTATAAGGGGACCAGTAAAGGGTCCTGACTTCATGGCCTAATTCCTCTAAATGGCTCCAACTTCCTATATACTGGGGGTTAGAATCTCAACATATAAATTTGAGGAGGGGGGCACAAATATTCAGTCCATTCAATATCTGAATAAGGTAGAAAAGGTTTTCACAAATAAGCAGTATCACAAATTATTTGAAACATTTCAGTATAAATCTATTCTCATAACTTTGGTATGCATTGCAATTTATAAGCCTTTTGTTTAATGTAACAATAAATTAGAATGTTGAAAGTTGACTTTGGGTAAATATTTAATTTTTCACACAAGAAAAATTTGCTCCTGGCTCCATTTTCTCCAGTTATTTTCATCCTATAATTTAAGCATGCAATATTTGATCTTCCCATGATCTTTGCTTTAAAACTTATTTTGGATACTGTTTTTAAAATAATGATGAAAACCGTAGCACCACAGTCCCTACATAATTCCTAAATATGCTTCCTTGCAGTCACTCATTGCTTGTTTTACAGATGACAGAAAGAGCCGTGTAGTTGATCTTTCTGTTTTCACTCTGATCCATCGTAAACTTATTACAAACACAACAGTTAAATTCTCCTTCCCTTTTTCCTTCTCCTTTTTTTCTTACCTTTTTTCCTCCTTTATCATTCTTCCATTATTTTTTAAAAGAATTATCTTTTTAAAAAAGTTACATGGGGTACAACTTTATTATTTTTCCAAATTATTTGCATTCCCACTCTGAAAATAGGGTATATAACCAACTTTACTTGTGATCATAAGACTTGCTTTGGCTATCAAAATGTAAGAAAAAGAGGTGTATGTCTATGCAGAAATTTAAGGGCTATCTGGCAGTTTTCTGATTGTCAAAATATAAAAGCCCTTTGCATGCACTCACTTCTGGATTCCTATTGGTAACCACTGCCAATTGTTGGATGCTTATTATTTCTTTTCTCTTTTTTATGCCTGCATGTACACCTAGATAATACATAATTATATAACTTAAGTGGTCCACTTCTCTGTTTTGTTTAGGATGCTTTTGCTATACCTAATAGAAAATTTCTTCTGAGACCTTTCATATAAATAAAGTCCTTATGGATTAAAAAACTAACATGAAACACTGTGAAATAATTAGAAAAAAATGCACATGCGCATACACATGCACACAAACATATTATTTACATGGGTCTCATGCATTTCTGCATATCTTGTATACACTTTTATTATGGACAATCTCTACAGGAGGTTTGTGTAGTAAACAGTGTTCCCTTGTGGCAGAAAGCAGGTAAATTTGCTGTCCAGGATAAAAAGATAATATCTGCTTACAGGAGAAAGGTTGGGCAGATTTGCTTATAGCCCCCTTTAGAAGGTTAGGATTTCTTAAGCTCAGAGCTCCTCAACTCAAACATAAGCCAACTATATGCATAACATATATGTGTAGGCATCACACTGTAGGGTATGTTGGTAATAAGAATCTTCATAAACATGAAGCTCATGATCATACTTCCAATTGTGTGGCTAATTTCTTTTGCCACTGAACTGGGGATATATCAAGAAATAAACTAAACATAGCTATCATGATAGCATTTTTAATGGAAATATTCAGGATAATGGATGAGAATTACAACACAGTCAACAACTTCAACTTGAATATGTTAAACATTGGATATTTCCTCATTTACCTACTTAGAGCATTTTTCACAGGTGCCTTTCTTGAAGGATCCCTCCCAATTGCCAAGATCTTCCTAATTTCTCTTAAGTTACATCTTCCAAACCCCAGATTCTCTAGTCTGCAAGACAATATCACTCTCAACCTTTTTGTTATACCAGGCCATGGAACTAACTTTGAGAAACTAAAATGTTCATTAATGACTTTCTTAAACAAAATTGTCACTTACCTCTGAAGTAAATGCTGCCTTTGCCTAGAAAGTGAAAATATATTTTATTTTTTAAAAAATAACAATGATGGTATATGGATGCATGTGTATGTGTGTATATACTTTTTTTTCTCAATTTCATAAAACACTTTATTACATTCTTAAAAATACACATATGCGGCCAGGTATGGTGGCTCACGCCTTTAATCCCAGCACTTTGGGAGGTGTGCAGATCACTTGAGCTCAGGAGTTCAAGAACAGCTTAGTGAACATGGTAAAACCCTGTCTCTACTAAAAATACAAAAATTAGCCAGGCATGGTGGCCCACACCTGTAATCCCAGCTACTCGGGAGGCTGAGCATGAGAATTGCTTGAACCCAGGAGGTGAAGGTTGCAGTAAGTCCAGATCCCACCACTGCTACTCCGGCCTGGGTGACAAAGTGAGACTCTGTCTCAAAACAAAACAAAACAAAACAAAACAAAACAAAACAAAACAAAACAAAACAAAAAAACAAAAAACCACATGTGCATTGAAAGTAGACTAGAATAATATATTCTAAAATATTAACATTGATTATGTCTGGGTAATATTGCAATTTTTTTCATCTCAGTGCTTCTGCATTTTTCGATTTTGTACGATGAGCGTTTACTGTATGTCAGACTGCTTCGTAAACTGTTGCTGTAACTCATAGTTATTGAGTCCTTGAAAAAAAAATCCTTATTATTAAAATACTGAAGCTCAACTAGATTAAAACATTGCCAAGGGTCATACAGCTCATCAGTGAAAAGACCAGAATTAGAACTCAGGTCTGTAAAATACCTAAAATTGAGTTATTTTAACCACGTTATATTTAGAAGGTGTCTCTCTTTTATGGTATATATTTATTTTCAATCTGTATTGGGCCACACTAAACACTAAATAAATCCCCACTAATTTAACAATGTCACTTTTTAAAAAGTAAATATACTCATTTCCTTTATTAATGATAGTCAGCTTCTAATTTAGCTGTACTTTGCTGATAGTCTTCCAATTAAGATTAACTACTTATCATACTAAAAGTCCAACTTATATCAAAATTTTCCAAATATATTTACTTAATAAAAATATATTTTGGTGAAAATATCAACACTCAGTATCTATGGTACTTCAGTTAAAAAACTCAAAGGCAATGTGTGTGTGTGTGTGTGTGTATATATACTTCTTAAGAAAAATATTTTAAGTCAGAATATCAAAATAATTCTTATTCATGAACATATGTAAGTGGTATATATAAGTTTGCAAAGCATAATTTCTAATTATTTACCTAGACCAACAAGCTCTTTTAAAGTGAGTTCTTTTATCATGGCATACTACTTGGTGAATCCTGGATATTACATAGTTTAATTATAATGAACAAATAATCAATGTATGGTTGGTTTACACTTCACTTACCAGAGGTGCTGGCCTTACTGTGAGAAATTATTCATTCAGGTAGCCATGTCTTTACCATTATGATGGCTTGTATGAATGTACATATAACTATTATATACACATGTATAACACATGTATATAGAGTATATGTTTTAATATTTAACCACAGTAAGAACACTTTCTTGCTAAAAAAAATTTTTTAAACTCAATTTGTTTCTTGAAACTTAGGGACAAAAATCCTCCAAATCAGCACTTTTGTCTGAAAATTATCCAGGAATTAAAGCATGTATTGTCAGGTTCATTTTGCCCTTATGAAACAGCATTTTGTTACACAACTTCATTATTTAAACACTATTTTTTTTAATGTGCCCCAAAATTTGTATCCTGAATCATCTTTTCCTTTTTATATCCAGAAAAGATTTAGATCCAGAATTATAAGCCCCTTACTCTATTTTCCACTGTAAAATCTTTGTTTATTCCATTTATTCCATATCATTATATATTTTGGAATTTGATCATATTTGGGCCAAAATTGGGAAAAAATTTTGATGAATCTTTAACTTAAAATATGGAATCTTAAAAATATTTAAATGAACTTTAATGTCATAGCCCAGTTTATTATTTTTATAGTATTCACAACATTTTCCTAAAGTAAAAGTGGATGACCATGATAGAATTCCCATTCATTGTCTGTTTTCTGGTTTAAATAACTATCAATTAAAATATGACTTTTTCTGTTATCATATTTATAGTCATATTGATGGAGATTCATTTTATTTACAGAATTATATTGATTTTGCAAGTTCCTAAAAGGTACTTGGAAAGAATAGTAATGGAATAGATGGATGCATTGCCTTGCAGATCAATCAAAGAGAATTTCATGGATTGTAAAGTGAGAACAAATTTATCGAGGTCAGCATTTTTGTTCCTGCTGCTCTTTCTGGAACTGCAGCCAGCGACTTATTAGTACTGGTTGCATACTTTCTGGAATAGTAAGTGAATAAAAGCACAATACAGCAGAGTTTCTTGGCAAGGAGTTGCATTTTCTTAACTGTTTTAATTCTGATGATTGCATTACGTGCAGTTCATCTCTGATGAAATGCTCTCAGCCAAGACTTAGGAATATATCAAATAGGAGCTGATGCTTCATTTCTTTGAGCAGGGCACTCAGTTGCAGATACAGGCATGGGTGAACTTGAATGCAGTTGCAGTAGTAATAACAATAATTATCAACAATAACAACAACAATAAACAATAATTTGGTAATATTATATTTTTTTCTTTGATGTTATTTCTTTCTTTCTTTCTTTTTTTTTGTGGGAGGGAGACAGGAGGGAAAGGTTTATGTGAAAGCATTCCATAGACGAGCAAAGGATTTTCTTTTTTTTTTTTTTAGAAGAATAAAAGAGAGAAAGAAAGAGAAAGAGTGAGGGGTTTTTTTGAGAGAAAGAAAGAAGAATAAAACAGAAAAAAGAAAGAGAAAGTGGGAGGGAGAATGAGAATCTTGCTCTATTGCTCAGGACTTCATTTAAACCTGTGAAATGCTTATGCAATTACTAAAAAGTGATTTATTTCCTATTATGTGATCACATTTAGAATAGGTATGATATAATATTGAAAAAAATATATGTTTTATGGATATGGGGTGGTAAGTTCTGTAAATATTTATTAAATTTGCTTGTTCCAGGTCTGAGTTCACATCCTGTTTTTTTTGTTTGTTTGTTTGTTTTGTTTTTTTTGCTCTCCATTAGGTTGGTAGATCTTCCTCCATCCCTTTAAGTCTTTGTGTGTCCTTGCCTATAAGAAAGGTCTGAATACGTGTACCAATGGGTTTTAACTTTTTATTCAGTTTGTCTAACTGTATGTTTTGATTGGGGCATTTAATCCGTTTAAGTTTAGGCTTAATATTGATATATGTGAGTTTAATACTGTTATTTAAGGCTAACTAGCTGTTTGCCCGTTAGTTGATGTAAATTCTTCGTTGTTGTAATATTCTTTACTTTTTGATAAGTTTTTAAGATAACTGATGCTGGTTGTTCCTTTCTGTGTATAGTACTTTCAGAAGTTGTTGTAAAACAGGCCTGGTGGTGATGAAATCTCTGAGTTCTTGCTTGTTCGCAAAAAATTTTATTTTTCCCTTGCTTGTAAAACTTAGTTTGGCTGGATATGTGATTCTGGGTTGAAAGTTTTTTTCTTTAAGGATGTTAAATATTAACCCCCACTCTCTTCTGGC
>CAUYQU010035601.1:0-31436 GCA_963574635.1 Cheracebus regulus
CCCATTTTTAGACTGTATTCTAGCCTGAGCAATAAAACAAGAATCCCATTCTCTCTCCCTCTTTCTCTTCCTCTTTCTTTCTTTCATTCTTTTTTTCTTTCTTTTGCTGTGTCTTTCTTTCTCCTTTTCTCTCTTTTTCTAAAATCTCTTCCTCTTTCTTTCTCTTTCACTTTTTTCTTTCTCTTGCAGTTTCTTTCTTTCTCCTTTTCTCTCTTTTTCTAAAATCTCTTCCTCTTTCTTTCTCTTTCACTTTTTCTTTCTTTTGCTGTTTCTTTCTCCTTTTCTCTCTTTTTCTAAAATCTCTTCCTCTTCCTTTCTCTCTTTCATTCTTTTTATTCTAAAAAAAAAAAAAAAAGAAAAGAAAAGAAAAAGCAGTCTAGCACAGAACACTGCTTTAGGGCACAGCAAGAACCCTAGAGTCCCTCCAGGGCTCAGGAATGCTTGCACACTCTTATTTCCTTTACCTTTAGCCTCTTACATTCAATAACTGAACACAAACATACCTTTTACAGGCCATAGTCTCCTACTAACATCTAGGTGCTACATAAAAACCCTGTAAGAACTTTATGACATTCACCAAAACGTTTGGAGAAAACAAAAATTACAACACCATTTATATGTTAGTGACCAAATGCTGTTTCCAAAATATTACTGGCATTGTCACCTGCCTTGCTGACAAATATTAACACTTTTCAGTTTTAGACAGAGCTGGAACAGATGGCCCTTTGAGCCCCTGTTTACCACTCTCTTTTGTGTGAAGTGGTTTCCCCTCCCACTCAGGAAGGAAAGGTGGGAGGATGTAAACCTGAAGAATTTACCAGCTGGAGTCCTGGGTATTCCAGCTGGAGCCTGAGAGGTGACTTATTTATTCTACAGACTCCATCACAGAGGAAGGTTTTTGTGCAAGACTCTGGCTGGGCCAATCTTGACACAATGCCTGTGAGCAGCTACAGAGTGCAGCCTTGACAACAGTGCTAAAAGCCAACTTCTGAGCCCCACACACTAAGCACTACATAGGCCTTTAACCCTGTTCTCCGCCATTTTTCTGGTGAATATGGAATACAGAGATTGAGTAACTTAGCCCAGGTTATACATGGAGGAGCAGGGATTCAAACCCACGTCCAACCGACTCCAGAACTTACAACCAAACCAATTAATGGGATGTATCAAGTCATTTTCTATTTTTCATATTTTTTGATGCTTACATGTACATGAAGTAAATAAGCACATTTAATTCATAAGGCTTACAACACATTCTGAACAAACTTTCAATACCCCTAGAAATCACCTAGTACAGGGGTCAGCAAACTTCCTCCATAAAAGGCATATAAATATTTAGGCTGTGTGAGCCACACATAACTGTACCACAGTAGGGCAAAAGCAGCCATAGGCAACACCTAAACAAATGGGCATGGCTGTGTTTCAATAAAACTTTATTTACAAAAATAGGCAGGAGATGGGCGGGCTGCATTTGACCTCTTAGTGAAGTCTGAGAAGTTTGTGGCCGCCGGACCTAGCGGAAAGGACAATGAGTTTAGAGTTAGGGAACCAAGCTTCTAACCCTGATTCTGTGCCTAAGCCAGCTGAGTGACCTTGAGCCAATCACTTCCCTTCTGTTTCTAAGATGTGCACTTGTGTAGAATTCTCTTCTCAACTGACTGCAAAAATAAGGTAAAAATATATTTTAACACACCAAAATGTTAGCTGCAGATTATTCATCAAATCCAAAGATAATGAACCAGTAGCAGTAATATTTTAAGGTAAAAGCATAAAGAAAAAGTAAATTCGCATTTTGATAGTACCTCTATGTATCAGGTGCTTTGTAAAATATAATCTGACTTCATCCTTCATAAATGAAGAATGTCAGAGAAGTGAAATCACATGTTCAAGGTCAGACAGCAAATGGGAAGCAGGATCTAAGCCCAGCTGGCCGCTCCCTCAGAAGCTCAGGGCTGCTCTGCACAGGGGGAGCCGGTCTGGGTCAACGAGGCCTTGATCGATGATTCTGCACAGAGGATGACATATGAGGACTTCTGGGGGAGGATTTGGGAGTCAGGCCTCGCCTCCCCCTCTTCAGGACTCTCTCTCTCTGTCCTCATCTGTCTTGTCCACCTCCTCTCAAAAGGACCATACTCCATTTGACCTGAATAACAATGTGAGAATCTGAGATTTGTTTCCTTTGGTTCTGAGTGGACGGACTGTGACTCATGGTTGTCCAGAATGCCAGGACAAAGTGGTCTGAGAAAGCAGGGAGGGAGAAATGGAGGACCAAGCACTCCCCCAGAGAAGCTGTGACTGCTCCTGCTGCCCATACCAGCACCATGGGGCAAGTTGGTTTTGTATCTCAGAACTTAGTCCGAAGGTAAAAGTCTATGTGATGAAACATAAACCTGTGAAATTGCCCAAGTGTGCCTGACCTTGTCTGTCTCCTTAACTAACCACTGCATTTCAGTTTATAGGCATCCGTTTAAAACTGTACCTTACAAATGGGGTTGGGAAAGGGAAAGTGAAACCAAACAGATGGGGATCATTATTGTTGCTTCCTCTACCCAAAAAGAAGAAAAGCAAAAATGTTCCCCAAATACATAAGGGTGTATGTGTGTCTCCACTGTCAAAACAGCAAATTTTTTTCTTTTTTGAGATGGAATTTCACTCTTTTTGCCCAGGCTGGAGTGTGATGGCTCAATCTCAGCACACTGCAACCTCCGCCTCCCAGGTTCAAGCAATTCTCCTGCCTCAGCCTCCTGAGTAGCTGGGATTACAGGCATGTGCCATCACACCCAGCTAATTTTTGTATTTTTGGTAGAGACGGGGTTTCACCATGTTGGTCAGGCTGGTCTTGAACTCCTGACCTCAGGTGATCCCCTGCACCTCAGCCTCCCAAAGTACTGGGATTACAGGTATGATAATTCCCATCACACCTGGCCAAAAGCTAATTTTTTTAAAAAGCAGGGCCAGGCATGGTGGCTCATGCCTGCAGTCTCAGCACTTTGGGAGGCCAAGGCTGGGGGATCACTTAAGCCCAGGAGATGTTACAACCTGGGCAACACAGTGAGATCCCATATCCATAGAAAAAAACTGGTTGTGCATGGTGTTATGTGCTCAACTCCCAGCTCCTGAGGGAGGGGGGAGTGGGGGCAGGGTATGTTAAGACAAGAAGATCCCTTGAGCCCAGGAGGTCAAGTCTGCAGTAAGCCATGATCGTACCACTCTAATCTTGCCTGCATGATACAGCAAGACCCTGTCTCTTTAAGAAAAAAAAAAGAAAGAAAGAAAAAGGAAAAGCCATAGCTAAGCATTCAAGGCTCAATTCTGATCAATGTAGCAGCAACACACTCACAGCAGCTCTCCTGCCTTAATCACTTAAAGTGGGCTTACACGGTGCTCCAACCACATGGCCTCCATTCCACTTCACCATGCCTGAGAAGCACATTTCCCCTGCTGTTCCCTCTGCCTGGAGGAATCAGGGGTGATCTGCTCCCTTGCTGCCTGCTGAAATTCCACCTCGTAAAGCCCAGATAGAATGTCACCTTCTAGAAGACACATGTCAAAAGCTCAACTTCTCTCTGAACTTTTACAGACAAATTATAGTTTCAACTCTCTCATGTTGCCTAGGAGGAAAACAAGGCTCAAAAACATTATGGGACTTGCTGTAAGTCACACAGCTAGTCAGTAAAGACTTCATCTGGAAACCAAGTCAGCAGATGGGGTGGGCAGCAGGCAGGAGAACGTCCAGGTTGACCGCCCTGTGAGAGCCCTTTCTCTTCTTGGAGTACAGGCCACTTGAACTCTCTCTAGTCTCTGCCCTGCACTCCAGGTTACAGCTATCTGTTTGTGTCCACATTTCTGACTGTCTTTTTCAGGTGTCCAAACCATATCTTACCCATCATGTTACCTCAATGCTTCGGTACCCTTGGGCCTTCAGTGAGTCCCAATAGTCATTCAACAAACAAAACAAAACACCAGCCTCCGCCACTCTGGGCATGTCTACCTCCAATCAGCCTCCATGCCTTGCCAGGAGCCACCTAAAGTACTGCTCGCTCCCCACCACTCCTCACTGAAACCCGCAGACACACACCATGATCTTCACAATCTGACACAAAAATCTCTGAATGGCCCTTCTTATCTGTGATGGTTAATTGTAGGTGTCAAGATGACCGGATTAAGGGATACCCAGATAGAGAGAATAGGTAAAGATTTTATTTCTGGGTATGTCTGGGAGAGTGCTTCCAGAAGAGACTGGCATTTGAATCCATGAACAGAGTAAGGAAGATCCACCCTCACCCAAAGTGTTGGGTACCATCCATTCAGCCGAGCACCCACATAGAACAAGAAGAAAGAGGAAAGCGAAATCTGCTTGCTCTCTCTTCTGCAGCTGAGAAGTCCTCTTTCTCATTCTCTTGGACATCAGAACTTGAGGTTCTTCAGCCTCTGGTCTCCAGAACTTGCACCTGCAGAACCCCAGGTTCTCAAGCCTTCATCCTCAGACTGAGTTACATCAGCTTCCATGGCTTTGAGGCCTCTGGACTTGGACTGAGCCACACTACCAGCTTCTGTGGACCTCCAGCTTGCAGACAGAATATAGCAGGGCTTCTCAGGCTCCATAATTGTATTAGTCCATTTTCACATTGCTATGAAGAAATACCCAAGGCTGGGTAATTTATAAAGAAAAAGAAGTTTAGTGGACTCACATTTCCACATGGCTGGAGAGGCCTCACAATCATGGTGGAAGGTGAAGGAGGAGCAAAGGCACACCTTACATGGCAGCAGGCAAGAGAGTATGTGCAGAAGAACTGCTCCTTATAACACCATCAGATCTCATGAGACTTACTCACTGTCATGAGAAGAGCATGGAAAAAAAAAAAAACCTGCCCCCATGACTCAATTACCTCTCACTGGGTCCCATGCATGACACATGGGGGTTATGCGAGCTACAATTCAAGATGAGATGTGGGTGGGGACACAGCCAAACCATATCAATAATCATGTGAGACAACTCCCTAATAAATCCCCTCATCTATCTATATATTTATGTCTGGAGAACTCTAACAAAGTAACCCTCCAGCCTTGTTTCCTGACACTCCACCTGTCCAGAGCACCACAGGCTCTTCCTCAACTCTAACCTTATCCCACTATTCCCTCTCCCGGAACACACTTCAAGAGCTCCCCTCCCCGCATCACTTCTCCATGGCTAACCCCTACTCATTCTTCAAGACTCAGAATTTCTAAGAAATGACCTCCTCCAGGAAACCATTCCTGACTACCCTCTCCCGCAGGTGAGAGGGGTCCTCCTCTGTGCTCCCAAAGCACCCTGGCATCCCTCCTCCACCAGGTGGTTCTCAGCACATACATGCCCCCACTCTCCACTAGACCATAACCTGAGGCAGGAGCTGCATTTGCTTCTTCAGCACCTAACACAATACTCAACACATTAAGTCAGACGGAAAAATTGTCACTCACTAGTTACCTTCAGATCCAGCAAATTTACAATGTATCCTTTCACCAAAATATTTTAAAATATGTAGGCCCTATGTATATGACAGCGTTAAGATCAGCAATACCAAGGAGACATGTCCACAGATCACAGCAAAAAAGCATTTACTACACAACCAGTCTTTAAATAAAGAGCTTAAGATGCATGATGGCGTTAGGAACTGCCAGGCACTCCCCACTTTAGTCCCTTTAGAGAGGTGTGATGACCTCACCAATATGGCAGCTGGCCATGGTAGCTCTGGGTATAAAGAGACTTGGTGCATCAGGAGGGAGCATAGGGAGAAAAGAGGAGAGTGCTGACTAAGGTGGTGGCCAAAGGGAGGCTCGAAAAAGGAAAATCCCTCCCCCCAGGAAGCCCCAAAAGCACCCACAGGAGTCCCCAGGTACTCATCTTTGGGAAGTGAATACAAAGTAACTTCAGGAGACTCCACCTGAGGCGCTACTGGGTCACACAAGACTGGGGATTGGTAGGCTGTCAACGGATGGCTAGATGGAAACCCTGAGCCTCACTGAACTCACAGTATCGGATTCACACTGGGTGATTAGTAACAGCACCCATGGGCAGAGAACTGAGATAAGAAGGCAAGCAGCTAGCACAGGAAGAACTGATACTTGCCTGCAGAAGCATATGTGTTACCCAGACTTGAAGGAGGGAAGTGGGTATCCAGGTACAGGGGGAGGAGGGGAGAAAATCAGGAAAAGTTTCACTAGAAAAACAGCTGTCAAAAAACAGATAGGATTTCAAAAGAGACTCAGGATTGAGCACTTCAGGAACATTTCAGGAAAATGCCTATTTGTTAATCTCAGTTGGAGTTGGGACTGATGGTAAAGTGAGGCTGCTTCCTTCCACCAACTTGAATTACCAATTTACAAACACCCTTTCTTAACTCTATCCAAATGCATACCCTCATGAACAAATGGCCCATGCTCCACGATCAGAAAATTCAGTGAGCCACAGGGGTTAGTTTCATCTGCTTGTTGTCCTTCCCCATCTTCTACCCACCTGAAAGGAGACAGGAATGAGTTCTACTCCTCCTTAGGTGACAGCACCACCACCCAGGAACCCAGAATGATTACTCACTACACCACTACTCACTACTCCTCCCTCACTACACCACTGATCCTCGAACTGGGGGACAGGCCACCAAGTCAAGTCCTCTTTCATGTTGTGAGAAATCCTTCAACTCTGGCATCTGCTCTCCAGTCCCACAGCCTCTGCTCTACTTCATTCCTCATCATCTTCCACACTAACTGTTGCAACAGCCTTTTGTCCTTCTTTCTGCCACCTCCACATCTTGGCTGCATCCACTTGACCAGATGTATCTTCCTAAAATCAGCAATCTTACTACAACTGCCTTGTCAAAAACCTTCAGGTGGCTGGGCACAGTGGCTCACGCCTGTAATCGTAGCACTGTGGGAGGCTGAGGCAGGTGGATCACCTGAGGTCAGGAGTTAGAGACCAGCATGGCCAACATGGCGAAACCCCATCTCTACTAAAAATACAAAAATTAGCCAGGCGTGTTAGTGGGTGCCTGTAATCCCAGCTATTCAGGAGGCTGAGGCAGGAGAATCAGTTGAACGTGGGCGGTGGGTGGGGGCAGAGGTTGCAGTGAGCCGAGATTGTACCACTTACTCTAGCCTGGGCAAAAGAGTGAAACTGTCTCAAAAAAAAACCAAAACCAAAAAACCTTCCAGGGTCCTGTTTTTCAGGAGATACAACCCAAACTCCTTAGCATGACATTCAGGACACAATGACTCATGATCCAAGGCAGCCCTGGACACCCTCCTTCCCACTGTGCCAAGTGCTCTCTTATTTCCACCCATCTCAACTTCCCCCAAGGCCTTCCCCAAGGGGGGCCCAACACAATCCTGCTTGCCTTTTGAAATGTGGTTCAAATACCATCTCTCCTTTCAAGTCCTTGCCGGCCCCTAAACTAGGGAAGCCAATCATCCCTGCTTATATCTATTGTCTCAGTGCAATTACTGAAAGCACTCATTTACTCAGAGTGCCCTGCTTTGAATGATAAATTATATGGCCCTCCTTCCTAAAACCCTGACCCAAAGACAGAAATATTAGTGACTTGTGTAAATGTTTTGCTTGACCTCAAGTGTTTTGCGTGCTCCTCAAGGGTAGTAACTGTCTTCTTTTAGTGTGTTCTTGTTCCAGCATCTAAAGACTGTCAGCACCTGAGAGGGGTGAAATGAAAGAATAAATCTTGGCCACTGGCAGTGGCTCACGCCTGTAATCCCAGCACTTTGGGAGGCTGAGGTAGGCAGATCACCTGAGGTCAGGAGTTCAAGACCAGCCTGGCTGACATGGTGAAACTCCATTTTTACTAAAAATACAAAATTTAGCTGGCTGTGGTGGCAGGCACCTATAATCCCAGCTACTCAGGAGGCTGAGAAAGGAGAATCACTTGAACCTACGAGGCAGAGGTTGCAGTGAGCTGTGATCCCACCATTGCACTCCAGCCTGGGCAACAACAGTAAAACTCCATTTCAAAAAACAAATAAACAAAAAATAAAATTTATAAAAAGAAATTTTTTAAAAAAAGCATAAATCTTAATTCTAAGAAAATTGTGGTAATGAATTTTATCAAAACTTCATCTAAACTTCAAAGAAGAAATTTTCCAAATCAGAATTAGATCTAAAAATTCCTGGGCCAAAAAGCAGGCTGTGAAACCATGTCACATAAGCCATTTATTTCCTAGTCAATGTGTCTCAATTTTTTTTCATTGTCAACCCTCAAGGGAGCCTAAGTAGAAAGCTTACTTTTTAAATTCAATAATAGGTTCAGAATGACTCAATAAATATTTTTAAAGTTAAGTTTAAGGTTGGGCATGGTGGCTTACACCTGTAATCCCAGCACTTTGGGAGGCTAAGGCAGGTGGATCACTTGGGGTCAGGAGTTCGAGACCAGCCTGGCCAACATGGTAAAACCCCACCTCTACTGAAAAAAATACAAAAATCAGCTGGGTGTGGTGGTGGACGCCTGTAATTCCAGCTACTCCAGAGGCTAAGGCAGGAGAATTACTTGAGCCCGGGAGGCAGAGGTTGCAGTGAGCCAAGATCATGCCACTGCACTTCAGTTTGGGTGACCAAGTGAAATTCTCTCTTAACAAAAAAAAAAACCAAACAAACAAAAATAAGGGCGAGGCACAGTGGCTCACACCTGTAATCCCAGCACTTTGGAAGGCTGAGGTAGGCAGATCACGAGGTCAAGAGATCGAGATCATCCTGGACAACATGGTGAAACCCTATCTCTACTAAAAATACAAAAATTAGCTGCGTGGTGGTAGGCACCTATAATCCCAGCTACTCAGGAGGCTGAGGCAGGAGAATCACTTGAACCTGGGAGGCGGAGGGTGCAGTGAGCCGAGATCATGCCACTGCACTCCAGCCTGGAGGACAAGAACAAAACTCCATCCCCTCTCCAAAAAAAAACAAATAAATAAATGAACTTTTTAAACAACAGCTATGAACATTTAACCTTATAACTGTATTTGCTGAGTGACTTTTAATATAATATTAAACATAATGCATCAAATAATATAAGCAAATTACCAATTTATGTAACTACATAATAGCAACGGATTCAAATTTTCAAAAAACATTCAAAATTATTTTTCCAGCAAAGGTAAAACTATCGAACAAATTATTTTCTGAAAAGTGATTTTTTTTTTTTTTTTTTGGAAACAGGGCTTCACTGTCACCCAGGCTGGAGCGTAGTGGCATGATCGCAGCTCACTGCAGCCTCAACCTCCTGGGCTCAAGTAATCCTCCCACCTCAGCCACCAGAATAACTTGGGACTACAGTCGGGCACCACCATGCCCAGCTAACTATTTATATTTTTATTTTTGTGGAGACAGGGTTTCACTGTGTTACACAGGCTGAAAAGTGATTTTCAGTGAACTTAACTTTTGTTTCATATGAGAAAATTTCTAACTTAACTAGCTGCTAGATATTCATTCACATACTGTTAATGTTTTCCTTTTTGGCACTTGAGATAATTATTGGTGACTTGAATAACTTTAATTGAATTAAATAATAAAATATAAACAATTTTCATTCAATTCTCAAATCCTTATATTTGAGGGCCAAATATAAGCAAGCCACAAGGCACCCAAAGGTACCTCATAAGTGTGTGAAGGTAACCAACCACGATGACTTCAAGATCAGGCAACTGACAAGAGAGAAAGTCCTCCAGTCACAGCCATCTCTATTATATATTTGTTGGACTGACCTTGAACATCTTCCATGAACTCACTATCAATGTTGCTAGTGTAATACCCAAGAAAACCCAATGAGAGAAATTCAAATATTAAGAAACAAACTTTTGTTGATTGAGCTTTAAAGGGCCACAAACCATTATAATATCTAAGATGCTGTGCTCCACAATAACCAATTTTTGCCTCCAACGAGGATGCAAGTCCTAACTTCTATGCTCCCAAATTTATCATACTAGCACCTAAAAAACACAAATTAAAAAATCAGTTTACCCAAGAAAACCTCTATCCCACAGCTACCATGAGAGCTTTTCTACCATCGTCATTCCTTGGCTACTCTTAAAGAAAAAGATTTCCATATCATTAGCCCTTCTCTCAAAAGAAACTCCCTTCCCTCAACCTCCTCCACCCCACCGCCCCTCAAAAAAGCCTAAATCTTTAGAGCTGGAAGAACACTCAGGGCTCATCCAGCCCATCTTTCTTCACATAAAGAAGCTGAAAGAGCCCTCTGGGGTTGAGAGACTTGATCAATCAAGGTCAACCGTCATGGGCAGGACCTTGTCTGTCTTGTTCACTGTTGTACCTCCAGGCTAGTACAGGGCTTGGCACCTAGTCAGCTGTTTACACACATAAGTGATTAACAACTATGGGGCAAAGTTAAGAACCAGGTGACCCAAAACCCAGCCTGGTACTGTTCCAACTATACCACCACTTTGTCCCTTTTCACTTCCCCAGAATATCAAATAATGGCCATAGAAACTATCAATATCAAATATGGCCACAAAGACTATCAGACTCTTCTTAAATGTGTGAAAAGCTTCCTAGCTGAAATGAGCTATTTGCGCACCCAGTAAAATTGAAGAACTGGGTCTTATGAACTCGAGGTTAGAGTTCTTCAAGCCCATTTACAGTAAGGGACTTGCTACAAATAAGTCAAGGGTATCCAGTCTACAACACACAACTTCTTACTTGCTCACACTTAACTTGATCTCCTTTCTAGAGTTCTGGTATACACGTCATAACTCCCCCATCAGACTGAGAACCCTAAAGAGGCAAAACTATGTCTTCTCTAAGGCACCTACTAAGTTGGAACCCAAAGTAAATGCTCAATAAATCCTTGCTTAGTTTATAGCAATGGAAGTGATAAGCTGTGAGGGACAAAAGTAAATTTGGCATGAACAAAGAATTGTTTGTATTTTGCTCATCAACTAGGACTAGTATAGTACCTAGCACGTAACAGACGCCTAATAGTTAATGAATGAAGAAAAATGAATGAATGATACGGCAAAAACTGAGAGCTTTTAAGCAACATCTTTTCTGTAGTCTTTCATTCATTCAACAAATATTTATTTACCAAGTACTATGTGCCAGGCTCTCTGCTACTCTGAAATCTAACTTCCCACACAGAGTTTCCCCCACAGAAACCTAACTTGTCTCCTCATCAGCTAATGCACCTCTAGCGTTCATCTTGTAGGTAGTGAGCATAGCTGGGGTGACCATTTGTCAAAGTATGTCCGAAACAGTCCCAGTTTACACCTATTATCCCAGTGCTAATTAGTAATAGCACTGCCTCAACAATGCCCTAATCTAGAGAATTATATAGCCCTAAGTACAGCAAATCTTTTCCCACAAACAGACCAAGATTCAAATATTTCACTCTATAGTCTTGGGAACCTCAACGCAAGGGAAAGGCTGTAACCAAGGCTCTGGGCAGCATGGCTTGCCCTATGTCTCTCAGTCATAGGGCAAGGAGCTGCAGTTCAGTTCTTGTTTTTGTTTATTTTACGGCCCACATTTATAGTATTCCGTGTCAGGCGATTCCCGGCATTAAAGAGATGGACGGAAATCAACCACCTCTTCCAGCTCATCCACTATTGCATCATTTGAAACCAAAGCCTTCTAAAGGAAGCGATTCCTACAATTCAAGTCAGGTAAGATGGCAGCAACAGCAGCCGTGGGTGCTGGCTGCTGCTGGAGCCTCGGTCTCAACTTCAAGCGCAGGGAGAGCGCTGTCTCTGGAGCTGCCAGGTGCTGAAAGGAACAGTCAATAAATCAACAGGTCCTGCGCGCCCGCCCCTGCGTGCTCAGGCCCGGGCGCGCCACGACTGGAGGAAGTGGCTAATTAGTCAAACACAGTTGAGACCAAAGGAGGCCGGAGTCGGTTCTCAAAGCGCTTTCCCTCCAGGCACCGCCGACTCTGAGGACCCTCTAGGGGAAGTGTCCGGGCCCCGTGGAGGGAGAGGGAAGCACCACAGCCTGGGCTGCGACTTCCGCCCTCCGGCCCCGACCCCTGGCAGCCCTGCCCTGCTATCGCGGCAGGTACTCCTCGACTCGTACTTCCTCCGGCTGCCCCCTCTTTTCATCAATCTTAAACTTTTCGGTTCTGACACCAGGAAACTTCCATAGAAGGTCAGATTCCCAGGTCGAGAGATGATTCCAAGAAAACCCACAGGGCCAGTGTCGGTACGTCAGGCTCAGACTTCTTAAAGCCCAGGCGTCGTCGGGCCGGCTCGGAACAGGTCAGAGCTCCCGAGCCCTCACGCCCATCTAAGTGCCGGCCGGACGCGGGTCCTCCATCCCCACGACCCGCAGCCCGAACCTCGGCAGCGTGTCCGCTCCGCGCGCGGCAGGCACCCTCCTAGCTCCAGCGGGGACAGACCTGCCAAGGCCGGGCGCCCCCATCCGGAGCCCGCCCACCCCCGAGAGGGGACCAAGGGGGCGGGGCCTCGGCCGAGCCAGCGCTACCGGCTCTTCTCTCCGGGACTCCCGTCCCGGGCTCCAGGGGTCGTGCCCGCACTCCCCATCGGCTCGTACCTCGTCCGCTTCCAGCTCCGCTCGGCTGCCTACGAGCGCCATGTTCCTCCTCCGGCTGCTGCCACCTAAAAACCAAGCAGGGAACTCACAGCCGACTCCGGCTCTCGGCTCCGGGCTCAGCCCAGCGCAAGAGACAGAGAAAGGAGGACTGCCCGGCGCTCCCTCCCGGTCTCGGGGCGGGGCAATGCAGCTACGCGGTTTCCCCGCCCCCGGAGCCGGCAAGCCCCTAAAGCTTCCATTTTCTCCACGAACGCCGCGCTAGGGGACAGCGACTTGCCCGGCCCCCGGCAGGCTCGCCCCGCCTGTGCCCGCGGGGTAGCAGCCAACCAGGCTCCCACAATGCGTCTCCGCCCCCAGCGGGCGGCCGCCCCGCCCACGTGGGCGAAGTCACCTCCCAGATAAAGTTTCCCGGTCTGGCACGCCCTCCGGAGGGTTCCCTAAGGTTACCTGCTGCATGTGCTCTGCGGAGGCTGGGCACACCTGGAAAGACGCTAGAGAGCGCGGGGACGATAAAACCAAGGTCAAAGCAGCGCCCTACCTGGGGCCTGTGGAAGCATCAACCTAGCCCTTGGTCAGGTGCCAGTCATTTTCCCTCGCCAGATGGGCACTGCATCTTGCAGATGGTGTGGCCTGAGGGCACCCCTGGGTCATGGTCACTGGTCCCTGAGGGGCCTTTGACACACCACACACCTGGACACTAGGTAGAAGGACTCTGTTTGCTTCTGTGTTCAAAAAATAGAAAAAACACGGGACAGAGATTTATACATCTTGGAACTCCTCTACCGTTCCCTACCTGGACCATGTATTCTTCCCATAGCATCCTGTATTGACCCCTTTTGTAACTCCAAACGTAGGTATGTAATTCGTGCTTGAACTATAAACTCCATGAGGGTAGGATGCTGTCTTCTTCAAGACCGTATCCCCAGCACCTGGAACAGTCTGACTCTAGGGCCTAGCTGATAACCATTGCTTTGTACTGCCCCTAGCCACCCTCCCCTCTTTCTGTGTCAGTAAAGCAGTTGTCAGTACAAGTCCATTACATACATTTTCAGTGAGTCACTTTGCATCCTTAATACTTGCTGTATGATCTTAATGGTTTGGTATGTACTTTTATACTAGAAAAGTAAAATGGTTTCTACACCAGAAACACTGAAAAAATGGGTTAGATTGTGTGATGGTTGCTACCTCTCTCAATTGCCTAAAAGTCCTTGAATTGTATACTTACACTGGGTGAAATTTGTGATCATATAAATTATATCTTAGTAAAGCTGGTTAAAAAAAAACTAGTTGACACACGCTAGGTGTGGTGGCTCATGCCTGTATGGGATTACAACACTGGGAGACTGAGGTAGGAAACTAGCTTGAGTTCAGCAGTTCAAGACTAACCTGAGAAACATAGCAAGACCCCATTTCTAAATAACAATACTTTTAAGGCCAGGCGCAGTGGTTCATGCCTGTAATCCCAGCACTTTGGGAGGCCAAGGCAGGTGGATCACCTGAGGTCAGGAGTTCGAGACCAGCCTGGCCAACATGGTGATACCCTGTCTCTACTAAAAATGCAAAAAATTAGCCAGGTGTGGTGGCGAGCGCCTGTAATCCCAGCTACTCAGGAGGCTCAGACAGGAGAATCTCTTTAACCCATGAGGCAGAGGTTGCAGTGAGCCAAGATCATACTATTGCACTCCAGCCTAGGCAACAAGAGTGAAACTCCATCAATAATAATAATAATATTTTATTATTTAGAATGCACTCTCTGAACACTGAGAATCAGATGGACTAGAAGAGACCTAGAGTTTAATTCCAATACCCCTGAAAATTTCCATTCCTCCCCAGACCCCCAACCCACTCCTACCTCCTCCTATGTTTCACTTTCTGAGGCTAGAATTCCTGTCCAGGTCCAAATTCTACTCTGTATTACTCATGCATGATTCTGTTTTTTAAAGTTCATTGGTTCCTAAATTGATAGCACATCTTTCTGACATGAAGCCATCTTGCTGGTAGCTTCCTCTCCCATATGCTGTTATTCTGCCTTAGGAATTTCAACTCTTCAAATTTTGAAGCGATACAAACAAACGTGGCTCTAATTAGTGACAGAATTACGTTATAATGAGAATCAAATATATTATTTAAAAATCTATACTTATAAATGAAGCTTGACTGGTGTTTTTGTTGTTGATTTTTTTAGATAGCAGGGAGCAAATCTGAAGTGCTGTATGTTTTAAATTCACATCAGAAGATGAGCAACATTCATGTTTCAATTATAAACACTGAATGAATAAATGTGTTCTAGCCACTGGAACCTCTAATTAAATTTGCTTTGCTCAGGGCAACTGTCAACTTTCTTTGCCCATACGTGTGATTTTATCATGTGTGATTTTATCATGAATCACAAATATAAAACAGTTTTTCTTCAAAGAACAATTAGAATGGATTTGTTTTTACACAGAATTCCCCTTGCCAGTTTGCTGGTAATGTTATACTCTAGCAGTGAAGTGAGATTACTCAGATAATCCATATCCCAGAAGTAATTAGCATAGAGATTAAGCAAGAGAGTATCTGAATCATTTCATTTTGAAGCCACACCTACTGGGAGCTGTTTGGGCTTCAAAATAAATCTAATATTCAGACAATCTAATCTTTTTTTTTTAATTTTTTCTTTTTTCTTTTTTCTTTTGAGATAGAGTCTCACTCTGTCACCCAAGCTGGAGTGCAGTGGCTCGATCTTAGCTCACTACAACCTCTGCCTCCTGTGTTCAAGCAATTCTCCTGCCTCAGCCTCCTGTGTAGCTGGGATTACAGGTATGCACCACCACGCCAGGCTAATTTTTGTATTTTTAGTAGAGACAGGGTTTCACCATGTTGGTCAGGCTGGTCTCAAACTCCTGACCTTGTGATCTACCAGCCTCAGCCTTCCAAAGTGCTGTGATTACAGGAGTGAGCCAACCTGGCCCAGACAATCTAATCTTTAGTGTTCCTGAACATGTTACCTTTAACTGATAGTTTTTTGTGCTGGTATTTGATTTTAATAAAAAATTGAATCTTCAGCTGGGCATGGTGGCTCATGTCTGTAATCCCAGCACTTTGGGAGGCTGACAGGGCCAGATCACCTGAGGTCGGGAGTTCAAGACCAGCCTGACCAACATGGAGAAACCCCCTGTCTACTAAAAATACAAAATTAGCCAGGTGTGGTGGTGCATGCCTATAATCCCTGCTACTCAGGAGGCTGAGGCAGGAGAATCACTTGAACCTGGCAGGTGGAGGTTGAGATAAGCCAAGATCACACCATCGTACTCCAGCCCGGGAAAGAAGAGCAGAACTCCATCTCAAAAGAAAAAAGAAAAAGAAAATTCAATCTTTATGAGTTGTGCCATAGGAGAAGCTCAAATCCATGAAATAAGTGCTCATTGTAAATCATGTGTTTGTCAGTAGCTGTGTCTCACATTCATGTCTTAGCTCCTCAAGGAAAACTTCGCCTTCTAAAACAGCCCTCCCTCTCAGTCACACTCTACCACATCCTCCTGCTGTATGTATAGCACTGTTCACTACCGCAAACTGTCTTGTTCATTTGTTTACTTGTTTATGTCTATGTCCCTCAACAACAACACACTATAATATAAACTCCATGAGGGAAGGGACCTTGTGTTTTGTGTCTAAAGCAAAAACCCCAGTGCCCAACACATAATGACTACTTAATAAATGGCTATGGAGTGAATGAATGAAAGTATAAAAAGTTTATAGTACATTAAGCATTACTGTTTAGACCTAGCAGCCAATGTTTTAGCATAATCCAGTAGTAATGAGGGAGATTTAAAGAATGCAAATCATGTATAGTCTAAAATATAAATTGTTTCTTAGGGTAATGTACAGGCTTGAGGATTATCTTTAACACATACTCAGTTTTTCAAAATTACGTAAGAGCTAAGCACTTAGAGGTCCCTCAGTGACCTAAAGAGGAATAATTCACCTCCCTGGGAGAGGTTTCCATGCTAACGGAAAAAAACCTCATCACTTAGTGGAAGCTGAAACCTTCCCTTCAGAATATCCTTTTTCCAGGCACTTGGAGCTAGGTAAACATTTATTTTGCCCTACTTATTAGTTGTTTGTTCACTTTTTTGATATATATATATATATATATATACACACACATCAAAATATATATATATATACACACACATCAAAAAAATATATATATATATAATCTTTCCAATTGCCTTCCTGTTGATTTTCATATCTCTTTAAATTTTATTAATATCATTTCTTCAGACAAAAAGTAAAACCCAAAGAAGAGAGCAACAACAGGAAGAGTAACTTTGGCAATACACAATCTCAGGGCAGAGTGTCGAAGATTTAAAAACAGACCAAGCACACATGGAGGACACCAATAGTCCCAGCTACTCTGGAGGCTAAGGCATGAGGAGGATCACTTGAGCCCAAGCATTTGAGTCCAGCCTGACCAACATATCAAGACCCTCATCTGAAATGAAGAAAGAAAAATGAAAAAGAAAAGAAAAGAAAAAGAAAAAGGAAGGGAGAGGAAGGGAAGGGAAGGGAGGAAGGAAGAAGGGAGATAAGAGGGGAGGAAGAGAAAGGAGAAAGAGAGAGAGAAAAGAAAGAAGAGAGAAGGAGAGACAAAAGAAAAGCAAGATCAATAAGAATAAATAAGTAATTGGCAGCAGAAGCTGCTTGTTGCCACCTGCTGTTCATTCTCCCATAGCTCCATCAGTAGGAGCACCTGATTTTTTATAGAGCCCACATTCTGCCTAGCTAAAAGACTGCATTTCTAAGGGTGGCTTTCCAATTAGAAATGGCCAGTGAAACTCATTTGACATCCAGGAAGGTTATATGAAGAAAAATGACTCAACTAGGGCATATGCCCTTTTGCCCTTATTCCAGTGAATATATGAATAATAAGAAAGCAAAACAGCCTTATTGCTGATATTAAGAAAGTTGCAGTGGTCTGGATAGAAGATCTAACCAACCACAATATTCACGTAACCCAAAACCTAATCCAGATCAAAGGCTTAACACTTCAAAAGGCTGAGAAAGGTGAGGAGGCTGTAAAAAAAAAAAAAAAAAAAAAGTCAAGCTAGCAGAGGTTGGTTCATGATGTTTGAAGAAAGAAGCCTTCTCCAAAGCATAAAAGTACAAGGTGAGGCAGTGAGTATTGATGAAGATGCAGCAAGTTATCCAGAAGATCTAGCCCAGGTCATTGATGAAGATGGCTACACTAAACAAAAGATTTTCAATGTAGACAAAACAGCCTTCTAGTGGAAGAAGATGCCATCTAGAATTTTCATAGCTAGAGAAGAGAAGTCAATGCCTGGCTTCAAAGCTTCAAAGAACAGGCTGACTCTCTCATTAGAGGCTAATGCTACTTATGACTTTAAATTGAAGCCAATGCTCATTTCCCATTTAAAAAATACCAAGGCCCTTAAGAATTATGTTAAATCTACTCTGCCAATGCTTCACAAATGAAAAACAAAACATGGATGACAGCACATCTATTTACAGAATTGTTTATGGAATATTTTAAGATTACTGTTGAGGCCTAATGCTCAGGAAAAAAAGATTAATTTCAAACTACTGCTCATTGACAATGCACCTAGTCACCCAAGACTTCTGATAGAGATGTACAAGGAGATTAATGTTGTTTTCATTAATCAAAAAATCCATTCTGCAGTCCATGAATCAAGGTGTAATTTTGACTTTCAAGACTTAGTGTTTAAGAAATACATTTCATAAGGCTCTAGGTGCCATAGATAGTAATTTCTCTGATGTATCTGGTAAATGTATATTGAAAACCCATAAAGGATTCACTATCCTAGATGTCATTAAGAATATTTGGGATTCATGGGAGGAGGTCAAAATATCAACATTAATAGGAGTTTGGAAGAAGTTGATTCCAGTCCTCATGGATGATTTCAGTGGAGGAAGTCACTGTAGATGTGGAAGAAATAGCAAGAGAAGTAGAATCAGAAGTGGAATCTGAAGATGTGACTAAATTGCTACACTATCATGATGAAAACTGAATGGATACGGAGGTGTTTTTTTGGTTGGTTTTACAGTAGCATAATCATAGCTCATTGCAGGCTCAAACTCCTGGGCTCTAACAGTACTCCCACCTCAACTTCCCAAGTAGATAGGACAACCAGCAAGCACCATCACACCCAACTAATTTTTTTCCTGTAGAGATGAGATCTCACTATGTTGCCCAGGCTGGTCTTAAACTCGTTTCTTTAAGCAATTCTCCTCTGTATTAGTCCATTTTCACACTGCTATAATGACATGCCCGAGACTAGGTAATTCATAAAGGAAAGAGGTTTAATTGACTCACAGTTCTGCACGGTTGGGGAGGCCTCAGGAAACTTAAAATCATGGCAGAAGGGGAAGCAGGCACATCTTACATGGCAGCAGGCGAGAGAGAGAGTGAGCATGTGTAGGAAAAGGAACAAACACTTGTGACAGAACTAACTGTGACAAGAACAGCATGGGGAAACACCCCTCATGATCCAGTCACCTCCCACCAGGTCCCTCCCTCAACACGTACGGATTATGGGGATTACAATTTGAGATGAGATTTGGGTGGGGACATAGAGCCAAACCATATCATACTTCTTTAGCTGCCCAAAGCACTGGAATTACAGGTGTGAGCCACCGTGGCTAATCTGGAATTGTTTCTTATGAATGAGCAAAAACAGTGTTTTCTTGAGATGAATGTACTCTTAGTGAAGATGTTATGAACATCTTTGAATTGACATCAAAGGATTTAGAATATTGCATCAACTTAGTTGATAAAACAACAGGGTTTAGGAGGATTGACTGCCATTTTGAAAGCAGGTCTACTGTGGGTAAAATGCTATCAAAAAGCATACATGCTACAGAGAAATCTTTCTTAAAGAGTTAACTGATGCCAGACATGGTGGCTCATGCCTGTAATCCCAGCACTTTGGGAGGCTGAGGAGGGCAGATCACCTGAGGTCAGGAGTTCGAGACCAGCCTGACCAACCTGGTGAAACCCTGTCTCCACTAAAAATGCAAAAAATTAGTCGGGCATGGTGGTGCATGCCTGTAATCCCAAGTACTTGGGAGGCTGAGGCAGAGAATTGCTTGAAACCAGCAGGTGGAAGTTGCAGTGAGCCAAGATTGTGCCATTGCACTCCAGCCTGGACAACAAGAGTAAAATTCTGTCCCCGCCCACAAAAAAAATGGTTAACTGGTATGTCAGATTTAATTATTGTCTTATTTTAGAAAGTTGCTGTGGCCTCCCCAGCCTTCAGCAATAACCACCCTGATTAGTCAGCAGCCATCAACAACAGGGAAAGATCTTCCATCAACAAAAAGATTACAAGTCACTGAAGGCTCAGATGAGTGTTAGCATTGTTTAGCTATAAAGTATTTTTTAATGAAGGTACATACATTTTTAAGACATAGTGCTATTGCATATTTAGTAGACTACAGTGTAGTATAACATTAACCTCTATATGCACTGGTCAATCAACAACTGTGTGCAACTTGCTTTATTGAAATATGTACTTTATTGCAGTGGCCTGGAACCAAACCTGCGATATCTCCAAGGCATGCCTGTATGCACCGCCCCTATCCTGAGGAGACCACCCAGGTCCTGATTCTGTTGTGCCTTTTATTCTGGCATCTTTTTTCTCATATTGCGAACATATTTTATTGTCCCACAAATTCAAATATTCTCTACATTTTGAAGGATACCAATACTTTTAAAAATGATATTCTCATTGTAATTCCTGCATAGTTTAATAAACTAATAATTATTTTGACCATCTTCAGCAACTCTACTCTAATTGCCTCTTTTAGACCTAGCATTTACAACAGTTCTGATTGGGCACTTTGGGTTTCTATTAGGCAGCTCCTAAATTCACCTACCTATAGAAAGAGTCACAGATACAAACCTCTGTAAAACTTATACATAGTAACATTTATATTCTAAAATCATTACCTGGGTGTGATGGCACATGCCTGTAGTCCCAGCCACCTTGGAGGCTAAGGCGGGAGACTTGCTTGAGCCTAGGATTTGAAGTCATATGACTTCCCTCCAGCCTGGGTGACAAAGTGAGACCCTGTCTCAAAAAAAAAAAAAGGAAAGAAAATCAATTATGACTTAGCACTATAATGATTAGCTCTAAGTGTCTCTAAAAGACAATGGTTCACAAGCTTGAGCATACACCTGGAACTGGTTAAAACACAGATTTTTGGCCCCAGCCCCCAGGGTCTTCAATTAGGTCAGTCTGAGGTGGGTCACACTTGCTGCTGTTGCTGCTGCTGCTGCTCCTGCTAATTCAACAACCACGCTTTGAGAACCACTGCTCTAAATCATGGTAAGCAATTTGAGCCCTTTTAAGCATAAGCAGTCTGCTTGGCTTCCAGATGTAGCCCACCAACTACAAGTTCAGGAGAAAAGTCTAGAAAAGTACTTTCATGTTGTGCTATGATTTGAATGTTTGTGTCCCCCTAAAATTCATATGTTAGAACCTAATGCTTGATGTGACAGGATTAAGAAGTGGGGCCTTTGGGGAAATTATTAAGTCATGAGGGCTCCAATCATATAAATGGGAGTAGTGCCCTGGTAAAAGAGGTTGAAGGGAGCTGCCTTGCCCCTTCTACCATTTGAGGACACAAAAGAAGCCACCTCTAAAGCAAAACATGAGCCTTTACCAGACCCTGAATCTAGTAGCACTTTGACCTTGGGCTTCCCACCTTCCATAACTGTGAAAAATAAATTTCTATTACTTATAAATTACCCAGTCCATGGTATTTTGTTATAGCAGCCTTCTGAGACATGTTGCCACTTAGCATATACAGTCTAACCTAAATGAAAAGCTGTGACAATTTTTCCCTTTGTACTTTTCCAACAATAAGTAAAATAATCCAAGTGGTAAGAATATATCTTGTTTATGTGAATCAATAAAACCACTTTATTTTCTTTTCATAAAATCTTATTTTGTCTGATTGATATATAGCTGTATCTATCTATCTATCTATATAAAGCTTGGTTCTCATTGTTGCAAGCCACAGCCTGGCTCCACACATTATCAGACCATCAGTAATAAAGCCACATCTCCTAGTCCTTGAGACCTGGGTTTCTGACCTTGAGCAGTCCACTTCAATTCTTTTCATGTCGTGTGTGTGTGTGTGTATAGAATGAAGGGCTAAAGTATGTAACCTTCTGTATCTTAAAAGCTATAGTTCTGAGATGCTAGAGATTAAACTGAAGGAAGATCTTGATCCACAGTTATGAGGGAAACTGGGATGTAGTGACTGGAAGTAGCTAAGAAGATGATTTAACATGTTCCCAAAGCACCAGATATCTTAAGTAATTTCCCCAAAATATCAGGCTAGCTAACGTGTTGGGAAGGGAAGACCTTTTTTTTTTTTTTTTGAGAGAGAGAGTCTTGTTCTGTCGCCCAGACTACAGTGCAGTGGCACAACCTCCGCTCACTACAACCTCCACCTCCCGGCCTCAGGTGATCCTCCCACCTCAGCCTCCCAAGAAGCTGGGACCCACAGGCATGCGCTACTACAGCCCGCTAGTTTTTTTTTTTTTTAAATCTCATCTTTCTCATCAAAAGATGAGATCTTGCCATGGTGCCTAGGCTGCTCTCAAACTCTTGATGTAACTGCCCAAGGGGTTCCCCTTGCCCGCTGCCCAGACAGAACCAATTTATCAAGACAAGGGAACTGTGAGTTATTCATACAGATCCAGCTGTGTAGGAGGCCAGGGTTTTATTATTCCTCCAATCAGTCTCCCCAGGCATTTCAGGAGCAGAGTTTTTAAGGACAACTTGGTGGGTAGGGGAAAGTCAGTAAGCCAGGAGTACTGATTGGTCAGAAATAAAATCATAGGGAGTCTTCAGGCTACACATGAGGCCCATAATCATGTGTAATCATAGCTGTCTTCTTGCATTGAGTCAGTTCTTGGGTGGAAGCCACAAGATCAGATGAGCCAGTTAATCGATCTCAGTGGTGCCAGCTGATTCATCAATTGCAGGGTCTGCAAAATATCTCAAGCACTGATCTTAGGAGCAGTTTAGGGTAGGGTCAGAATCTTGTAGCCTCCAGCTGCATGACTCCTAAACCATAATTTCTAATGTTGTGGCTCACGTTAGTCCTACAAAGGCAACCTAGTCCCCAGGCAAGAAGGAGGTCGGCTTTGGGAAAGGGCCGTTGTAATCTTTGTTTTAAACTATAAATCAAGTTTCTCCCAAAGTTAGTTCTATCTACTCCCAGGAATGAACAAAGACAGCTTGGAGGTTAGAAGCAAGATGTGGAGTCGGTTCAGTTAGATCTCTTTCACTGTCTCAGTCATAATTTTGCAAAGGCAGTTTCAATGGGCTCAAGCAATCTACCTGCCTCAGCCTCCCAAAGTGCTGGGATTACAGGCATGAGCCATGCACTTGGCTGGGAAGACTTTTAAGGTGAAACAATTTATTTATTTTTTATTTATTTATTTTTAGATGGAGTCTTGCTCTGTCACCCAGGCTGGAGTACAGTGGCACAATCTCAGCTCACTGCAACCTCTGCCTCCCGGGTTCAAGCAATTCTCCTCCCTCAGCCTCCCCAGTAGCTGTGATTACAGATAGGCACCATTATAGCCATGGCCAGGCTGGTCTCAAACTCCTGACCTCAAGTGATCCACCCATCTCGGCTTCCCAAAGTGCTGGGATACAGGCATGAGCCACTGTGCCCAGTTAAAGTGAGACAATTTATGATATTCTATTTACTTTATACCATGTACATACATTAATGTCTTTTTTACTATTATGGCTGGCTGACTCAAATTTCCCTATTAGTTTCCCAGCAGACAGATTTATCTGGAAATACATTTAAAAGTTGGAAAGTAGACACCAGGTTGATGGGCCTCACATGTAGCTTGAGAGTCGCTGATCTGGCTCAGCAGTCACTGCTGGGCTCAGAAGCAGCACAGTGTCATTTCTGTATAGATGATCTGTTTTATTATCTTCTTAGCCCTTTTACAACAATCCTGTGAGATAAGCAAGACTTATATCTTATAGATGAGTAAACTGAGGATGCAAGATGTTACATGACTGCCCAAAGTCATTACTGAGTGAGGATAAACATGTTAAGGCCCTTTTCTGAAGGATTTTTTTTTTAGACAGAGTCTTGCTCTGTTGCCAGGCTGGAGTGCAGTGGTGCAATCTTGGCTCACTGCAACCTCCACTTCCCAGGTTCAAGCAATTCTCCTGCCTCAGCCTCCCAAGTAGCTGGGACTACAGGCACGCACCAACACCCTCAGCTAATTTTTTGTATTTTTAGTAGAGACAAGGTTTCACCATGTTGGCCAAGATGGTCTCGATCTCTTGACCTGGTGATCTGCCCACCTCGGCCTCCCAAACTGCTGGGATTATAGATGTGAGCCACCACACTTGGTCCTGAAGGATATTTTATAAAGGATATAACCTTGGTGTGGATAACATTTTTATTTTATTTTATTTATTTTAGAGATAAGGTCTTGCTCTGTTGCACAGGCTAGAGTGCAGTGTCACAACTCTAGCTCACTCCAACCTTAAACTCTGGGGCTCAAGTGACTTTCTTGCCTCAGCCTACTGAATAGCTGGGACTACAGGCATGCATCACCACACTCTGTTAATTTTTTTTTTTTTTTTGGAGATACAGGGTCTCATTATGTTGCCCAGCTGGTCTCAAACTCCTGGCCTCAAGTGATCCTTCCCAAAGTGCTGGTATTACAGATGTGAGCCACTGTGCCCAGCCTGGAGATATATATATATATATATTTTTTGGAGAGACTAGGAAAAATTTAGATACCCCAAAAGCTGTCTAGTACAACAGACATATCCCAGAAGCTTGTGAGCTTCTCTGTCACTCACCTCCCACCGTAACGTAGTTTGTTTTGTCATTATGAAGCAATTCTAAGATCTTCGAAGCCATAAACTCTTAGTGTACTAAAAATGTCTTTTCATGGCACTGGTCGTACACACGGAATCTATAAAAATCACAGATGTCGTACTGTGAAGAATGTTGAAATAATTCCAGAAAAGTTTGTCAAATACCAAAGCGTTCTTTGGAAGAAAAGATAAAAAATGTTTAGTCTGTGCAAAAAAGGATAGAAAACCTATATTAAAGAGAAGAAAGAGCTCAAATCAATAACTTCACATTCTGCTTTAAGGAGCTATAAAAAGAAGACCAAACTAAATCAAAGCTAGCAGAAGGAAGAAATGATAAAGATTAGTGTAGAGATGAATAAAATATAAAGAAAATCAATCAAACCAAGAGTTAATTATTTGGAAAGATCAACAGAAGTGAAGAAACTTCTAGCTAGCTAAGACAAAAAAGAGAAACAACTCAAATTATTAAAATCAGAAATGAAAGTGGGAACATTACTAATGACCTTACAGAAACACAATTATAAAAGGATACTATGAATAATGATACACCAACAAATTAGAAAACCTAGGTCAATGTTTTGTACACAGAAAGCTACAAAACATTGTTGAAAGAAAGTAAAGAAGATCTAAATAAATGGAAAGACATCTATATTCATGAATTGGAAGACTTAATATTATTAAGATGTCACCACTCCCCAAAATGATCTACAGATTCAATGCAATCTTTATCAAAATCCCAATGGCCCTTTTTTGCAGAAATGAAAAAGCTAATATCAAAATTAATATGGAATTGCAAAGGGCCTTGAATAGCCAAAACAAATGATATGGTTTGCTGTGTCCCCACCCAAATCTCATGTTGAACTGTAGTTCCCATAATCCCCATGTGTTGTGGGAGGGACCAGGTGGAGATAATTGAATCCTGGGTGTAGTTTCCCTCATCCTGTTCTCATGATAGTGAGTTACTTCTCACAAGAGCTAATTGTTTTATAAGGGGCTTCCCCCCTTGCTGGGCATCATTCTTGTTCTTGCTGACACCATGTGAAGAAGGACATGCTTGCTTCCCCTTCGACCATGACTGTAAGTTTCCTGAGACCTCCCAGGCCTACAAAACTGTGAGTCAATTAAACCTCTTTCCTTTATAAATTACCCAGTCTTGGATATGTCCTTATAGCAGCATGAGAACAGACTAATACAGTAAATTGGTACTAGATAGTGGGATGCTGCTGTAAAAATATCTGAAAATGTGGAAGCAACTTTGGAACTGGGTAACAGGCAGAGGTTGGAACAGTTTGGAGGGCACAGAAGAAGACAGGAAACTGTGGGAAATTTTGAAATTTCTTAGAGATTTGTTGAATAGCATTGACTAAAATGCTGATAGTGATCAGATAATAAAGTCCAAGTGGAGGTGGTCTCAGATGGAGATGAGGAACTTTTGGGAACTGGAGCAAAGGTCACTCTTGCTATGCAAAGAGACTGGTGGCATTTTGCCCCTGCCCTAGAGATCTTTGGAACTTTGAACTTGGGAGAAATAATTTAGGAAATCTGGCAGAAAATATTTTTAAGCAGTAAAGAGTCCAAGAGGAAACAGAGCATAACATTTTGAAAATTTGAAGAAGCCTGACAATGCAGTAGAAAAGAAAAACCCATTTTCTGGGGAGAAATTCAACCCAGCAGCAGAAATTTGCATAAGTAACAAGTAGCCTAATGCTAATCACCAAGACAATGGGGAAAATGTCTCCAGAGCATGTCAGAGCCCTTCACAGAAGCCCTTCCCATCACAGGTCCAGAGACTTAGGAGAGAAAAATGGTTTCCTGGGTTGGGTTTGGGGCCCCCCTGCTGTGTGTATGACTTGGTGCCCTGCATTCCAGCCATTCCAGCCATGGCTAAAAGGAGCTAAAGTACAGCTTAGACCATGGCTTCAGTGGGTGCAAGCCCGCCCCAAGCCTTGGCAGCTTCCACATGGTGTTGGGCCTGCAGGTACACAGAAGATAAGAATTGAGGTTTGGAAACCTCTGCCTAGATTTCAGAGGATGTATGGAACTGCCTGGATGTCAAGGCAGAAGTTTGCTGCAAGGTTGGAGCCCTCATGGAGAACCTCTGCTAGGGCAGTCCACAAGGGAAATGTGGGGTCAGAGCCCCCACACAGAGTTCCCAATGGGGCACTGGCTAGCAGAGCTGTGAGAAGAGGGGTCATCATCCTCCAGACCTAATGGTAGATCCACTGACAGCTTGCCCCATGTGCCTGGAAAAGCCACAGGCACTCAATGCCAGCCTGTGAAAGCAGCCAGGAAGGGGGCTGTACCCTGCAAAGTTATAGGGTCAGAGTTGCCCAAGGCCATGAGAGCCCTCCTCTGGCCTCAGTGTGCCCTGGGTGTGGGACATGGAATAAAAGGAGATCATCTTGGAACTTGAAGTTTTAATGACAACCCTATTGAATTTTGGACTTGCATGGTAGTCCCTTTGTTTTGGCCAATTTCTCCCATTTGGAATGGGTGTATTTACCCAATGCCTGTATTCTCACTGTGTCTGGAAAGTAACTAACTTGTTTTTGATATTACAGGCTCATAGGCAGAAGGGACTTGCTTTGTCTCAGATGAGACTTTGAGTTTAAGCTGGAATGACTTAAGATTTTAGGGGACTGTTGGAAAGGCATGATTGTGTTTTAAATGTGAGGACATGAGATTTGGGAGGGGCCAGGGATAGAATGATATGGTTCCCATAATCCCCATGTGTCATGGGAGGGATCAGGTGGAGAAAATGAATCCTAGGGGCAATTTCCCCCACCCTGCTCGCATGATAGTGAGTTAGTTCTCATGAGATCTGATGGTTTTATAAGGAGCTTCCCCTTTCACTGAGCACTTATTCTTCTTCTCCTTGCTGCCATGTGAAGAAGGATGTGTTTCCTTCCCCTTCCACCATGACTGTAAGTTTCCTGAAGCCTCCTTATCCCTGCAGAAGTGTAAGTCAATTAAACCTCTTTCCTTCACAAATTACCCAGTCTCAGTTATGTCCTTATAGTAGCCTGAGAATGGACCAATACAACAATCATGGAAAAGAAGAACAAAGTTGGGTGACTCTGTGACATGGTAAAAGCCCCATAAAACTGCATACCTCAACCATACCTTGGCTTTCTGTTGAAACTGCTCTCTGTGCTAATGTGACAGGCAAGCAGTCCAAACTCATGCCATCTTGGCTCCTGCACCTTGTAATAAGTAACTAAGGTCTGTAATTCCCATCCACTACACAGACAATGTGTAAACTAATGCTTATCTTGACTTCTGTAAACCACTTACGTAACAATCAGAGTGACAAAAGTCCCCTGGCCCTTGGAATGTCCAGAGCCCCTCACCTTCATCTCTGCCCAGGAAGTGATTTACAGAATCCACTAGCCCTCAGAATGTCTGAAGCCCCTCATCCCCATCCCCGCTCCCTATCCTCACCCCCGAGGTGGTTTTAGGGGTATAAAAGGTCTTGACACCCTCCTTTCGGGGCCACAGGTTGGAGAGACGTGAGTCCTCCATGGCCGTCGGCAATAAAGACCCTGCAATTTGGCATACTTTTGTCTTGGTGTTGACTTTCTATGCTCGGTTCATTACAACAACTCATATTTTCTGATTTCAAAACACACTACAAAGCTACTACTAAAAGTACAAAAATTAGCCAGGCGTCGTGGTGCACACCTGTAATCCTAGCTACTCAGAAGGCTGAGGCAGGAGAATCTCTTGAACCCATGCGGTGGAGGCTGCAGTGAGCCGAGATCACGCCACTGCACTCCAGCCTGGATAACAGAGTGAGACTCTGTCTCAAAAAACAAAAAAAACAACTCAAAAGCAAATTAGTTACTTCCTAGATACAGTGAGGGTACAGGCATTGGGTAAATATAGTCATTCCAAATGTGAGCAATTGGCCAAAACAAAGGGATTACAAGCCCCATGCAAGTCTGAAATTTAGCAGGGCAGTCAAATCTTAAAGCTCAAAAATGATCTCCTTTGACTCCATGTCTCACATCCAGGTCTCGCTGATGCAAGAATTGGGTTCCCATGGTCTCCACCCCTGTGGTTTTGCAGGGTACAGCCCCACTCCTGGCTGCTAAATAAAAGTTGGAAGAAAAAAGAGAAGTAAAAGGAAACAGTATTCTAGATCATTAGTCATTAGAGAAAGGCAAATTAAAGCCACTGTGAGACAGCATTTGATACCCATGAAAATGGCTATAATTTTTTAAAATGAAAAACAAGTGTTGGCAAGAATGTAGAGAAATTGGGAATGTAAAATTGTGCAGCCACTGTGGATAACACTCTGGTGTTTCTTCAATTACTTAAACGTAGAATTATGATATGACTCAGCAATTCTGCTCCTAGGTATATATAGAAAAGAATTGAAGTCAAGTATTCAAACAAATACTTATACAGGAATGTTAATAGCAGTGCTATTAACAAAAGTGGATAAAAAACAATTATTCTTCAACAGATGAATGGATAAGCAAATGTGACATATTCATACAATGGAATCTTATTCAGCCATTAAATGAAACTGATAACATGCTACCAATATTATGTGAAGCAAAAGGTCACATCTTGCATAATTTCATTTATATGAAATATCCAGAATAAGTAAATTCATAAAGGCAGAAAGCAGATTAGTGGTTACTTGGGCTGGGGGAGAGTAGGAATGAGAAGTGACTATTTAATCAGTATAGGGCCTCTTTTGAGAGTGATGAAAATGTTTTAGAACTTTTAATAGATGAAAGGCAACGGTTACACAACATTGTAAATGTACTAAATGCCACAGAACTACATAATTTTAAATGGTTAATTTTATGTTACATTGATTTCCTCTCAATTAAAAAAAAAAAAGACAAATTAGACTTGCTTCTATATTTTCAGAAAGGCAACTGTCTTCTCTTCCCAGATCCAGTAACAAGACACAAGGCTCATGGAACCTCCATGGTTTCAAAAAACACTTACCTACGTATATAAAAAATGACTTCATTCATTTACCACCTACTCTATTGGGCTGATATTCAGCTCAAACCACTATTATGGATTACACTGGTGCTGACATGCAGGGATATTTCTCACTGGCTGAGAATGTTTTTGATGCCCGTGCCATACTGGGGTTAAACACTTGACATCAGCCTCATCACTCTGTCAGGCACTGTCCTGAGCACTGAGGATGTAGTAATGAACAAATCAGACAAAACTCCCAGCCCTCCTGAAGTTTACATGCCAGTAGGGGATGAGAGAAAAGAAACAATGAAAAAGTAATTGTAATATGTTAGATATAGATAAGTTTGATCCCATAATTCCTCTCTAGGATCTTATCTTTGAGAGATAAGCAGATAAGTGTTCGAAGATAAATGTAAAAAATGTAGAGTGGGAATATTTTCCTTTTTCTCTCTATACATCCTAGGTTCTGCCACAATGAAACAACATTTCATGACCATGAGAATGGCAAATTTTTTTTTTTTTTTTGAGACAGAGTCTCCGTAGCCCAGGCTGGAGTGCAGTCGCACAATCTTGGCTCACTGCAATCGCTGCCTCCTGGGTTCAAGCAATTCTCCTGCCTCAGCCTCCTGAGTAGCTGGGATTACAGGTGCACACCACCATGCCTGGCTAATTTTTGTGTTTTTAGTAGAGATGGGGTTTCATCATGCTGGCCAGGCTAGTCTCGAACTCCTGACCTCGTGATCTGCCTACCTCGGCCTCTCAAACTGCTGGGATTGCAGGCGTGAGCCACTGCGCCCAGCTGCAATGGTTTTTAAAAATGGAAAATAAGGCCAGGCGCAGAGCCTCATGCCTATAATCCCAGGACTTTGGGAGGCCAAGGTGGGACGGTCACTTGAAACCAGGAGTTCGAAACCAGCCTGGCCAACGTGGTAAAACCTCATCTCTACTAAAAATACAAATACTAGGAGAGAGATCCAAGATGGCCAATTAGCAGCAGCTCAGGATTGTAGCTCCCAGTGAAAGCGCAGAGAGCGACTGGACGCCGCACTTTCAGACGAATTTTTGTTGCCCACAGACTGGGAGATTCCTGTCAGAAAAGCCCCACCGGTCACCAGCGCGACTCTTTTGGCTGGCGCAGCTGTTTTGCTGGCGCCCTGGTGCAGCACTTCTCAGTGTGGAGTATACGGGACTGGGTGCCTTTTTAGTCGGGCTCGGCTGGTCCCATCTCCACAAGGAGAACAGCAATTGGAAGCACTGAGGACTGAGAGTTTCACAGCAAGCACAGCGAACCCGGGAAGACGTAGCTCGGTGGGGAAGGGGCGTCTGCTGAAGGAAAACTAAGAAACAGAAAAAACTTCATCACCAACAAGCCGGACGTCCACTCAGAGACCCAATCTGAAAGTCGACAATTAGAAAGACTAATTAGATAAAGACTAATTAGATAAATCCACAAAAATGGGAAGAAACCAGTGCAAAAAGGCTGAGAACACCCAAAATCAGAATGCCTCTCCTCCTACAGGGGATCGCAGCTCCTCATTAGCAAGAGAAGAAGGCCTGACAATGAGTCTGATGATCTGTCAGAATCAGGCTTCAGAAGGTGGATAATAAGAAACTTCTGTGAACTAAAAGAACATGTTCTAACCCAATGCAAAGAAACTAAGAATCTTGAAAGAAGATTTAACGAAATGCTAATGAGAATGGACAACTTCGAGAGGAATATAAGTGAATTGATGGAGCTGAAAAACACAACACGAGAACTTCGCGAAGCATGCCCAAGTTTCAACAGCCGAATTGACCAAGCAGAAGAAAGGATATCAGAGGTCGAAGATCAACTCAATGAAATAAAACAACAAGGCAAGATTAGAGAAAAAATGGTAAAAATGAATGAACAAAGTCTCCAAGAAATATGGGACTCTGTGAAAAGACCTAATCTACATTTGATAGGTGTACCTGAATGTGACAAAGAGAATGAATCCAAGCTGGAAAATACTCTTCAGGATATCATCCAGGAAAACTTCCCCAACCTAGCAAGGCAGGCCAATATTCAAGTCCAGGAAATA
>CAUYQU010035603.1:0-46812 GCA_963574635.1 Cheracebus regulus
TCGGCTGCTATTGGTTGTTAAGGCTTAGCTGCTATTGGTTGTTAGGGCTTAGCTGCTATTGGTTATTAAGAAGCTATGGTTGCAGCACTTTGTTTGCATACTGGGCTTTTTAAGAGAAGACCAGGCTGTGCAAGCATGCTCGAGCATGTCTGAGCTTGCTCGGGGATTGTAGAAGGGAAAAAGGGGCCGGGGGTGGGGGGGGGGGGTGCGTCCGAGCTCCCAGCAAGGCATCCGGCCTTACAATTCTCAAGTTTTTATATGCCATGAAAGAAAAATTGCACATGACTAGTGAAACATACAAGGGTTATTTTATTCAAGACTATTGGACTAGTAAAAAGAGATTATTAAAATATAGGAGAAAGATTGAATTTAACTCTTCTGAAGCAAAAGACAGGAAGATTTTTAAATGCTGGAATGAGTTCATGGAAAACTACTGGAAGATGTTAGTGAAGAGGTCAGTCAATGTGATTATGCCATCTGTGTTTGCTTATTGTCACTTATTGAAGTTGGGCTCCTAGCCTCCCACAAGGACTTGGAGGAAAGGATGTTAATTCTTTCTCCTTATATGATTAAATATCGAAAGACTGACTCCCAGATCATTGATGAAGATATTCCTATATTATAGAAGATTCTCATTTCAATAGAGTAGAGAAAGAGTTTACAATTGCAAATTTTCTAAAATAAATGTTCTAAGAAAATGGAAATCAGGTGCCTATAGTCAGAAAGAAATCTTATATAGAGTCAAGTTGAGGGGAATATTTTGAAGGTCTGTGTTGCCCCCTTGATTTTCAAAGCCAGCAATGGTACCTTGAATCATTTTCATGCTTTGAATCTCTCTGATACCATTTGGAGAAACCTCTGCTCATGAAGGACTCCTGTGATTAGGTTAACCTCACCTAGATAAGCTCCCTTTGCCACATAACATGCCACACTCACAGGAATGACATTCATATTTAGAAGTTACACCTGCAATCAAAGGGGTTGAGAAGCAAGGGTGAGTGATTGAAGTCATTTTGAGAATTCTTCCTACTAAATGAGGCATACAGTTTCTTCTTACATGATAATCCCTAGACGCCAAGTTCAATTACTATTCAAAGCATTACATTTTGAAGAAGAAAGTGAAAGAAGGGCTCTACTGTTCACAGGGCAGTTGTTTGTTAATGAGCAGGGACATAGAGTTTATTCACTGTGCACAGTGATGAGTCATTGTAAAAACATCCCAACTAGTTTCCTTTTTGTCTTTCCCTTTCATCTCTCTGTTTTCAGGGCCATATGAAGAACTTGTGGGCCTGAAAACAGAAGAAGGAAAGACAAAAAGAAATGTTCCATTTTGAAATCCTGAGTTCTAATTTGTCCTGCTTGAAGAACTTTTTCAGTAATCTTAAGGAACCTAACATTTCTTTTTTATATCAGAAGTTATCAAAGAAGTCAGCCCATCTGCATAAATTCACAAGGATCCTATGATTGATCAGTTATGATATCCTATCTCTGATTATGAAAAAAGTAAAATGAGCAGGATGTATATATATGAATGAGCCTGTCCATTTGAAAGTGTTTGACATCAGAAAAGAAAAAACAAATGAATGCATATTCAGAATAAATTATTCAGTCTGTTCATTGGCATTTTTCAGAATTTTCACTCATTTGCCAAATGTGTTGCCACCTGTGTGCATGTCTAAGTAACATTATAAAGGGTATCTTGAGAAGCATTATTAGGTGTAAGTGAAAGCAGAGAATATTTGGCAGGGCTGGTACTGCAATGATGCTCTTTGGGCAGAAGGCTGGTATTAGATCATGTTCAACATCTCCAGAGATTGCACATAACTCCTGTGAATTAGCAACTAACTAGATATTTTACCACAATCTTACACACTGCAAGCATCTCGGTTGCTTTTGCTGCTTTTTGTTTGTTTGTTTTGTTTTGTTTTTAAATCAGGGATTGTTTCAAACTAGTATGTTCCAGCATAAAAAGGAGAGCAGCAGTTTTTGAAAGCTTATAGCAGAGGAGAAAAAAAAATTTAAATTCTAATTACATATTAAGCTTAGAAAATGGAATTGGTAAAGTCCTCAATTCTCAGTGGTACAATGAAACAATACTTCACATATATTCTTGTAAAATATAAGTTATTGAGAGATCAGTTCCCTGAGAGGTTAACAGACCTATAAGAATGGACAGCACACAAGCATTTAGGATAGTGGGATGTAGCATATATTTATCAGTATAATCACTTTTGAGTCATATTCATACTTTATTTAAAGAAAAAAATGAAACAATAGTTTTAAGTAGAAATTTCACATTTTGATCTTGAAACTTTCAGAATCACTATGTTACACTACAGTTTTATACAAGATATATGTGGTGGTAATAATCATATTTATACAATATGTTCTCAACATTAACAAAGAAAATCTTTATTTTGGCCCTTCAAAACAACTGTGACTTTTGTAATTTCAGACAATTCGTGAATTAGACTTAAATCTCAGGCTTTTCTTCTTCCCTTCCTTCCTCCCTCCCTCCCTCCCTCTCTCCCTTCCTTCCTTCCTGCCTTCCTTCCCTTCTCTCTTTCTCCCTTCCTTCCTTTCTTCTCTTTCATTCTTTTTCTTTCTTTCTTTTTCCTTCCATCCTCTTTCTTTTTTAGTATGTTTCTCACTAAAATATAAAGCAATAATTTTTTAGTTGAATTTCACAAAAATATTTAATATCCATACAATACATTTTTGTGTTTTATTTAACACAGACATTTTAAGTGACTTAATGTTTTATAAACTGGTTTAGGTAGAAAATAAACTACTCTGGGTAGAAGAAATGAAAAAAATATAAGCTAAATATTTCATCACAAATATCTAAGACCATATATACTGTTATTTCAGATAGAGGGATTTTAACCAGAGAAATTAAAAGAAAACAGGAATACCTGCAAGTATATATCATGTGGAGGTACTTTCAAACTCTTAATAAGTGGCTTAACAATTAGAAGTGTCATGGACAAAGAAGAAGGAAGAGGTGCCAACCTCAAGTTACTTCTATCTCTTCATTCTAAGCATCATCTCTGATTCTTGGCCCCAAAGAAATTCTATTATCACATCCAGTTTCCTTCTTTTATTGGATAGGGTTGGTGATAAAGTCCATGGTGGTGATTCTTTTGGACCATGTGTTCCCTACTTTACTTGCTGATGAAAAGAAAATCTAGGCAGTCAATAAAGATTCAAATTTTCATCTGAGAATTGGATCATAACCTCCCCTTGTCCTCACTTATTAGTGAGGACTCAATTCCAAGTGACATAATCTTAAAGCAGAATATATAAACATATTGGTTAAAAGAAAAAAAAAAGAAATCAACAGAAATGTCAAACTTTAAAAGGATTGGGTCAAAATGCTTGAAAACCATCATCAGAAATCTCTTTTTCTTCAATTATTTTATTTTAGAGATATTCTTGCCATGTTGTCCAAGCTGAATTCAAACTAGGCTCAAGGCCTCCCTCTTCAGCCGCCGGAATAACTAGACGGAACTACAGAATTTTTCCTCAACTCAATATATTTTTCTTATGAGTTTGCTTTATTGTCAGGCAGTCTCTTTCCTAGTGGAGAGGAACTTGCAACCAGCAAGTCCAGGTTTTTGTTATATCATGGCCAGTAGAATGAGATACCATTATGCTTAATACTTTAATTACAAATTTCAAGACTGTGTCTAATAGACCAATTTGGAAATGGACCCATCTTGAATCAGTCAATTTTAGAAGGAGCTTCAATTTCGATTATGCCTATCCAGGGTGAAGGGATGCCTAATTTGAAGTATATAGACCTAGAGTGGGCAGAAATGATTCCCATAGGGAAATCAATGTACTTTTAGTAAAACCACAAAAATTAGATGCTGGGAGGAACATTAAGTGATAATCTCAACACAGAAGGGTCTCAGAAAGCACAACTTGTATCCAGAAACTGGGAAGATTCATTCCTGCTGATGATGATGGTTTGTCTGCCCAGCATGGTTTCCTCCTCCTGTGAGCCACACCATCTATGTTTTGGGACTGGCTCTTCCCTAAACTTAGCAGTGTTAATTTACTGGGTACAGTAATCAATGGTATACCACACTTATGGTCATAAAATCAACGAATTAAAGCCGTATCTAGGACTTGTTTTGACAACTAGGAGGTTAGGGATTGGATAATCAATCTATCATGGGTAAAAAGCCTGGTATCTGTCAGTGGCTATGTCAACATGTATTAAGAGTTTCTGAGAGTTAATTCACATAGAAAAACAGAGATAAGATTTATTAAGGAATACTGAAGATACTGGAGACACTTCTTGCAGTTACCTATATGCCCTTTATAGGAATTCAAATATACATCTCTTCTTTTTTATGTTTTTGTAGTAATATGCATCTTAAATGGAAACTACACATATTCTGTAAATGTGATGGTTAATAATAGGTGTTAACTTGATTGGATTGAAGGATGCCTAGATAGCTGGTAAAGTATTGTTTTGGGTGGGTCTGTGAGGGTATTGCCAGAGGAGACTGACATTTGAGTCAGTGTACTGGAAGATCCATTTTCAGAGTGGGTGGACATCATCCAATGGACTGCCAGTGTGGCTAGAATAAACCGGGTGGAAGAATATAGGATAAGCTCACTTGTTGAGTCTACTGGCTTTTACCCTTTTCCCATGCTGGATGCTTCTTTCCATTCCTTCTGCCCTTGGACATCAGACTGCAGGTTCTTCTGCCTTTCAACACTTGGACTTATACCAGTGGTTTTCAGGGGCTTTCAGGCCTTTGGCCACAGACTGAAGGCTGCACTGTCAGCTTCCCTACTTTTGACGCCTTTGGACTTGGACTGAGCCACACTGGTTTCTTCCTTCCTCAGCTTGCAGATGGCCTATTGTGGGACTTTGCCTTATGATCATGTGAGCCAATTCTCCCTAATAAACTCTCTTTCATATACACATATATCTAAGCAGTTTTCTCCCTCTGGAGAATTCTGACTAGTGTAACAAAATACCATGCTCTTCACAGATCTTGCCAAAAGTAGTTCCATTTCTCACATTTCTGTGGCATCTGAAATACAGAATTATTTCTGTGCTTGTTTACTTCTAAAATATTAGAAGAATTAGAAATTTGATTCTTATTGTTGCAAATTATTTCTTATTATTAAAGCACAGTTCGCTAGCAAGGGAAAATAAAACCTTTTTGAGGACAGCAGTTGCTGACAAGCATACAGATGGCACTTTTACATGGCTGTTATAGTGGTCCATATAAAGTGTGCATAGCCATTAAGCATGCCTTTGTGGAAAAAAATACATTTGAAGTAATTTATGATGTTACAAAATGGTGTGGGTTAGTAGTTGACCACACTGAATAGGGCAGAAGTAAAGGATATTAATATTATATAGTCAACTCTTTCCTCTAGATGTCTCCAGATCAGCTACTTCCATCTTTATACTTCTTCCTTCTGCCCCTTGCAATTTGTCTTTGTATTAGTCATGCTAAAACTAACTTGTATGGGCATACTAAACCCTCATTTCTTACAACATAGAGTTCAATGCAAGCTGTTAGAATTAACCACTTCTGCCATAGGTCCTTCTGCTGCTGGTGTCTCCAGTCTTAAACACATTGTTTTCACTTATGCCATGGAAAGAAAAGAAATGAGAGAATTCTGTGTTACAAATTGTAAAAGCTGAACCTGGAAAGGGATGTGCATTCCTTTCTCTCATATTTCAGTAGGCAAAATTCAGATGCCTGGCCCCAAATTCACTATTCAAGGTATAAGTTTATGCTTTCTCATAATTAAAAAAAAAAAAAGCTGAGTCTCTAAGGGGAAAAAATGATTAAATGGTAGTGTCCAATGCAATTATGTTACTGCTCAATTTTACAATATATGTTATCTTCATCCTTGGGTTATACCTTTTACCAAGCAATGCTTTTGTAGTCTACCCATTGCTTCTCATAAAGTTATGAAAACTAACATAAATTTTAATAATTTCATATATGTTTGCCATGATATTGAGCAAATTTAGTGAGACCCAAAATGAAAATCTTTCTAAAACAGTGTTTTTAATGCCCCTATTATTATTACAATATTAAAACAAATAAATATGTATGTAGAGTAAATAAATTAAAGCCTTGTAAAAGTAATTCTATTAGAGAAAGAAGCCAGAAACTTCAGATTAGATGCCAACTACCTGAACTTCATATTGTACATTGTTATTGAAATAAATATTCATTTTTTTTCCAAAGTGTTCTAGAAAGAAGAACAATAACCATAAAGCCATTTGATTTAACTATATTAGAAGTGATGGAAATAAATGAAAGTCTTGTTTTGGCAGAATTATGATTTCTTTTCATTACTGAGCAGAAAGGGGAGCTGCAGTGTCAAGATGATGATCTATGTAAGAGAAATCATCTGCTCATATAGGAACGGGGCCAAATACTAATGTCACCCAGAATGCATCAATGTGGAATGATCAAATATCCTTCACTTGCTGTGGTGCATGCAAATTAGTTCTGATGAATATGCCTAGAAAGGAATGATAAGTGTATAAAAAGAAGTTACAAAGTCTTAAACATAATTTTCTCAGATTTAAATAATTTCACCCAAATTAAGAAAGAAGTCATCAAGGATACACTTTCTCATAATTAAAGAGAAAGCCTAAACAACGCCATACATAAAGACCAAAAAAAAAAAAAAAAGTTGAAAAGACCTGCAAAAGGTTCTTTTCTCAGAATAACAGTAAACATTTTTAATGGCCAAAAACTCTGCACCTCTTTCTATGACATCAAACTATTTGGTGATACTATGATGCTGCAAAGACAAATAAAATAGATGAAAGGATAATTTTCCCTGTGCTAAAATTATTATATTTTATTTATTATGCTTAAATAAAACCTGATGATAGAAAGATAGACTCTACAAGATTTTTATTTGTGATGGAATTCATTCTTCTTTTGAGTAGCTTCCCTAAGGGACAGTCTCCAAAGAAAACACATAAAATCTTGGATTTTCTTCAAATGATGGACTGGCTGATCCTGGGTGGAAATGCCAGTGAATATTTAATATGCTGTATAATTACTAGAATAGTTATAATCTCAGTTGAAGCCCTGATTATGAAGCTGTCAAAGATTTAATTACTCTGCCATATCATTTTTCCTCCTATAAGTTCTAGTATTTTTAGTGCATGAATTGGCAGCATTCATGAGTTTGTGTCTTTTTAAATCAACACATATATTAGATCTCAGCAAAAATGCTAGGCAGTATTTGAGGACTCCAAGAAGATAACACATTTGGTTAAAGAAGATATGCTGTCAGTGGAAAAAGACATAGTGTCTCTAGCAGCAAAGTCAGTAGAGGATAGAATGGGGCTTGGATCTGGGTAAGTAATTGCAAGATACAAGCATATTTCCTTAAAAATGGAAGTAAAATGAAAAAATAAAACAAAGAGGCAGACTGGAAATAAGAACATCCATTCCAGCTTTTTAAAAATGTGTTACCAAGGCTTTCAAATTGCCCTAAAACTTAATGATTTTAATTGAACAATCTGTTAAGAAATAAAGCAAAACAAACACCCAAAGACAAGTAAGACCAAGCAAAGCAACACAAAGAAAATAGTATAAAAATGTATTCCATGAGATATAAAGCTAATGAGACAAATATTAATAATTGATGAATCTAGGTGAAGGGTAGAAAGTTTTTAATTGCACTGTTTTTGTAACTTTTCTCTAGATGTTTAGATTTGTGAGACAGAAGCTAATGTACAAATGATCTACAAATAAAGATATCAGCTACTGCCACAATTTAAGACTAGACAGTTGTTTGGTGAGTAATAACCAATATGCCCATTTATTTTAAGAGATAATAGGCTCATAAGAAACAGACCACAGAGAGGACAAGAGTGAAAAACATTTATGTAAACAGAGGCATTATTTAGAAAACTGCATATAGTAAAACAATAGTGCTAATCAGACCCACATTCTTGTTTTTTCACCCTTAGAGCACAGATAAAAGGGGTATTCCATTACCAAAAAAATCCATTCCCACTAAATAAAATGAGCTAAGAATTTAGGTGAAAGCTAAGATTTCTTTTAAGTATGCTGATAGCTGGGAAAAAAATTGTTTTAAGTTTGGCATTACGTCTTCAGCCTTCCAGCCAGTTTTCTATAAACCTGATTTACACAGAGTTCTCAGGAAGAATTCTTGCTCAGAGAAGAACTTGAATTAAATACCTAGTAGGAAAGCCAACTGATTCTTAAAACCATAAAGGTAATACGTATCTCATAGGCAATCAAAGGTGTAAATGAATCAAGACAAAAAGCATAATGTTGAGCAGCCTGGAAAGTTTTGAGTCACAGAAACAGACAAAAATATAGAATTAATGATAATGTTTGACTGTGTGTCCACACTCAAACTCATCTCAAATTGTAATTGTCATAATCCCCACATGTCAAAGGAGAGATCTTGCAGAAAGTGACTGTAAAATGAGGGTGGTTTCCCTCCTGCTGTTCTTGTGATAATGAGTGGCTTCTCATGAGATCTAATGGTTTTTTCAGTGTTTGACAGTTCCTCCTTCACACTTGCTCTTCCTTGCATGTCGCCATGTAAGATGTGCCTGCTTCCCCTTCTGTCATGATTATAAGGTTCTTGAGACCTCCCCGGCCATATGGATCTGTGAGTCAATTAAACCTCTTTCCTTTATAAATTACCCAGTCTCATGAAAGTTCTTATAGCAGTGTGAGAACAAACTAATACAGTCAAGCTCCCTTCAAGTATGAAGTCCATTCAGATAGAAAATATTAAGCATTCAAGAATTTAAGAAATGCAGAATTGGTGATCCCACCCAGGGAAGGGAACTATTAGAAAATAACACATCAACAACAAAATTATGAACTAAAAAAGTAAAAATTTGAATCAGTGACTCTGCATTATTTTGTAATGGTGTAAGCATGTCATTATACATTTGTTAATACCCATAGCCTGTACAACACAGAGTGAACACTAATGTGAACTTCTATTAATATTGTACAATCTTACAAGATTGTACAAACTATGTAATCAATGATTCCTGATGCCTTTAATATTTTAATATTGACTCATAAATTGACTCATAAATTTAATATTGACTCATAAATTGTAACAAAGTTACAAAATTCATTTCTTCTAATATTAGAAGAAACAGATAATAGGTTTGCAAATAAAAGGGCATATGGGAACACTACACTTCCCACTCAATTTGGTTGGTAGAGATATGAATCCTAAAGGTGCTTCTGGTGAGGTCTCAGAAGGAGATGAAGAACATGTTATTGGTTAATGGAGGAAAGACAACCCTTGTCATATAGTGGAGAGAACTTGACTGAATTATAGTCTACTGTGGGGAGAAAAGTAGAATTTGCTAGCAAAAAAGTAGAAAAGTAGAATTTGCTAGCAAAGAACTGATATTTCCAAGAACAATGTGAAATAAACTCTGTGGTTTCTCCTTGTTCCTTATACTAGCCAAATACGAGAGGAAATAGATAAAATGAGGAAGAAATCATTAAGCAAAATGAAATCAGCACTTGAGGGTTTGGACAATTCTCTGCTCATACAGGCAGCAGCAAAAGATGAGAAAAAAAGATGCTTCAGAGAGAATATTAAAGCTATGGCTGGACAACCATTATTTGTTTGCTAAAGGGATTAGACAGGTGATGTATGGATTCAATCAAATATCTAAGGAGAAATCAAGAATAAAAATTAGGTTATTCAGGAAGGATCTGTGGAGAATTTTTATGTCTAGTGGCTTAGAATCCCATGAATTGCATGGAAGACTGATAAGGGTTATGAGAATTTTATGCCAGCAGACACCATAAGCTGGGACTGACAGTATTGAAGATAGAAAATAACAAGTGAAAAATGATATTGAGAGAAGAGCCATAGTTGCAGAGGCCAGAAAGAACACAGCGGTGGGCCCAGAGTTTGGGCAGCCCAACAGGGACTCCAGGGCTAAAAGTTGAGGTCACTGTCTTGTAGCACCCAGTGAGTGAAGCATCAGATTACAGAGAATTAGTATGTGGCCTTAAAATCTAATCAAATTTGCCTAGCTGGGTTTCGGACTTGCTTGGGACCAAAGACCCATTTTATGCTTCCAAATTCCCCCTTTTGGAATGTGATTGCTACCTTTTTTTGTCTTATCACACTATAATTTTTTTTTAAGTTGAGTTATGCTAAGTATGCTATAGGAGTAAAATACAACAAAATTAGAAATCAAATACAGCAGAAAAACTAAAAAATTAAAAAATATGTGGGAATTTAAAAATGTACTGCTAAATAACTAAGGCGTCAAAGAAGAAATCATGACAGTAATGAAAAATAATTTGACTTAGTGGAAAATGAAAGCAAAACATACTAAATTGTATAAAATACAGCTAAATCAGTGCTCAGAGGAAAATGTATAGTTGCAACACGCTTGTATTAAAAATAGAAAGGTCTCAGATAATGAACAAATCTTTCACTTTAAGAAATTAGGAAGAACATTAAGGACAAACTAAACCTAAAAGAAGAGAAAAAAATATATAAAGATTAAAGAATAAATAAAATGGAGAATAGAAAAATGACAGAGAATATCAACAACCAAACATTGTGTTTTTTAAAGTAATTAACAAAATTATTCACATTTTAGCTACTTACAAGATTGTACAAACTATGTAATCAATGATTCCTGATGCCTTTAATTTGTTAAATGGGTAAAAAAGCAGTGTGAGGATGAAATTAAATGGCCAGTGCTTAGTAAATATCTCCATCTCAGGTCCTTAGCATTTGAATGAAGTTCGGACTTTGTACATTTGAATATAGTTAAGCACAGATGTATTTAAATGTGTGTATAAAGTATATTTTCTCTGTAATTTATATTTTATTATTTATATTCTTTTGATATCTACTGCTTAAAATTTTACTACAAATTTGATATGATTCTGAAGTCTAATTCTTAAAGTTTGGATATTAAAGAGAATATTTATATATTTTGATTGTCTTTGACTTCTTACCTTTTGGTCATTTACTGAGATAATTTTATATTTCAATTAAAAATTTAAAAGGTAGACAATTTAATCACCATTTCATACTTTATTAAGTAATCATGGATTAATTTATTTTACCATCACAATTTAGTTGAGGATAAAAAGGCTTATAGTCTTCTCAAACAAATAACTATTTAAGGTTAATTATTTGATGCTGAGTGATTTTAAACTGAATAAAATTAATTTATTGACAAAAATTTATAATATTACAATCTTAATCAATTAAATAATCTTAGTTAATATCTGAAAGAGTTAACAATTTTGAAGTCTAAAAATATTCATTTTAAAATGTTAGTTAAGAATCATTTTACCTTGAATTTTTTAGAGTAATATTTCTTAGGCCACAGTGAATCCTTTGAGAAGTAAGCGAAGCAGATGTATTTCCCAAGAGACAGTGGATCACACAGTGTTGGAGCAAACAAACACAAAAAAACTGACAGTGTATTTACATTTGCCTCAAGGGAGCTGGTACTTCCGAATTTTGTGACAAAGTCTAATACTTTGAGGGAAATTTGATCTTTCTGACAGTTCTACCAAGTTATCATCTCAAAAACTGAAAGAATTTTGTCAAATTTAAAAAATGAAGGCATTTTATTATTAACAGATAAGAAAACATGACTGTATTTTTGCACAATATTTAGTGCAATGTCTTTAACTCTAGAATTTTAAAGGCATTCACTTTGGGCAATATTGTTCCATATTAAACAGTCTAATTTTTTCAATTGTGCTATTTAGTTATTACTCTCTTGTAACCCAGGGAGTGTACCCAGCTCCCAGAGCTCCTAGGTCCTTGGCCACTCTAACCCCTAAGAATGGGGAAAGAGGCCCTAGGGGATGGTGAGTTTACCATATGAATAAAATGAATAAAAAAGAGTTTTGCAGAAAAGCAATTTATTAGACAGAGAGAGAGAGAGAGAGAGAGAGAGAGAGAGAGAGAGAAAGAGAGAGAGAGAAATCATTCATAATTGGTTAAAATAATGACAAAACTATTTATGTGTTTAGGGTATTAAATGAAAAAATTTAACATCCAGCATATTTTAATTTTTTTCTTAGGCTGTAAAATTTATCAGTAAAATAATACTTATTTTCAATAGCATATTATCAAATATCAAAACAAAATGTAATTTCTGAAATGTAAAATTTTTAAAATACACAGATACACACACACACACACACACACACATTTTACTAGGTGCTGATAACTTTGAGTTCCTTGTTTGTCTGCTTTCAACGTGTTGGAGATAAGATTTTGTAGTTGAATGTCTTATGGAAAAAAAGAATTTCAAAGTTAAGTTGCAGGTTTTTCTAAATCCAAGATATGTAGGTGTTGGGACAGACACTGAGGCCATATTTTGTGGGATTGTAAAACAAAATACAAAGTTGTGTAGTGCTTAAGGATGTGACAGATCAAGGCTGCAAAATGTGGCTCAAAATAAAATTAAAATTAGATTCTTGAATTATACACAGAATATATGGAAATAAGGCAATTTATGTGTGAGACCAGACTAAATGAATCTCTTGAAAAAACTGTTGTCTGAACAAACATAGTCTCACTAATGGAAAGAAACAAATCATCAATTAGTTTATTTAAAAAATTAGATGCTTCTTGCATACAGCTTAATAACATATCATAGAGTTTGTCAAGAAAAGAAGTGTAGAACAATGTCAAAAATTTTATCCTTAGATGACTTTAGTCAGATGATTTGTCCTTTAATTAATTAATTAATTAATTTTTACTTAGGTTTTATTGAAGTACGATTTTCATGGAATCACATTAATCAGTTTTAAACAAATAGTTTGATATGTTTTAAAAATGTTTGCTATTATTTAATCACTACCACAATTATTTTCTAGAACATGTTCATCACACAGAGTTTTCTCATGCTCTTTTGCAATCAGTCTCTTCATAAACTGTTTCCTAACACTACATTAAATAAAATTGTATAATTTGTTATCTTTAGGACTGGCTTCCTTCATATTCCTTTGAGAATTATCTATGCTAATGCGTATATCAGAAATCAATTTATTTTTAGTATTGATTTTTATTTCATTATATGCATATATAATTTATCAGATTTTTAAACAGATCAAAGAAAGTTGCTATAAATGTCTGAGGTCTTGCCTTTGGGGTGCACATGTTTTAACTTATTTTGGTAGTTACCTTGAAGTGAAATTATTGATTCCATAATAATCATAAGTTTAGCTTTCTAGGAAACTGTCAAATCGTTTTTGAGAGTGGCTAGCCCATTTGTCATTGCAATGCAGGGAAGTTCCTCACAGGGGTTTGATAATAGTCATTCTTTTTAAATTCAGTCATTCTAGTAGGGGTGTGAAGGCATCTTATTATGGTTTTAATTTGCATTTCATAATAATTAATAACCCTGAGAACCTTGCTCTGTGCTTAATTATATTCAAGTACTTTGTTTGGTAAAGAGTATCTTCAAATATTTTGGCAATTTTTATCAAATTATTTTTATTAATACATTGTAAGAAGTCTTTATGTATTCCAGATACAAATCCTTTAAGATATATGCTTTATCATATATCGTTTTTCAAGATTTAGTATGTTTTATCATATATCTTATTTCAGTTTTTCATTATTTACTATTAGCTAGCTACACTTACTTTATAGTATTCCTTTATCAGGATGAGAAGTTTCCTTTCTACTCCTAGTTTGCTGAGATGTTTATCATAAATCACTGTAGAGTTTTATTAAAATTACGAGATTGTAGTAACATTAAAAAAGTGGTTACTGGCAAAGAATAATGCTCTTATCACCTTACAAACGATAGTACTGGATAATCAAATAGTAGATAGGGGAAACATCTCTTTATAAAATCATTCCAATCAATAAATTAAAATAAATGGCATAATTACAATATCACAATTTTGCAAGGTCTAATGAATGAATAAGAAAAATAGCTTATGTTTTACTTTCATTTATTCTTTCTCTAACACTTCCTTTTTTATATACATCAGAGTTTCTGACCTGTATCTTTTTCCTTCTCTCTGAAGACCTTATTTTGACATTTCTTGTAAGGGTCTCTTGGTGATAAATTCCCTCTCAATTTTTAGTTGTCTGAAAGAGTCTACTATTTTATTCTTGAATGATAATTTCACTGCTTAAGGAAGTCTAGGTTGTCGATTTCTGTTTTCTTACAACATTTTATATATTTTACTTCACTCTCTTCTTGCTTGCATAGTTTCTGAGGACAGTGTGGTATACTTTATATCTGTGTTCTTCTGTGGGTTTTTTTGTTGTTGTTCATTTGTTGTATTCCACTTTATGTCCTCTTAAAATTTTAACTCACAAACTACTTCACACTGAGTCTCCAGCAATCCACCTATTACAAATTAAAGTGCTCCTACAAATATTGGTTCCAGCTGCAGGCTTCTGCTCCTGGACTTTTTTACCTGGACTTCTTTACCCACAAACTGTGAGTCTCTGTATCTGTCTGTCCATTTCTCACCATTTTCAGGGCAAAAGTTTTTTTCTATTACTCATTTATTTGTTGGAACTAAATGCTGATTTTCAGTTAGTTCAGTTTTATTCTGGTTGTGAGGATTGGAGTGAGAATCTCTAATGTCTTTACATGTCAGTTCAGAAACATACATAAAATGCAAAACTATAAAATTCTAGAGGAAAACAAGGGATTAAATATAGGTGATTATGAGTTTCTTAATGAGATGTTACATACAACATCAAAAACATGATTCATGAGAAAAATAAATTTTATGTTAAACTATATTAAAAGCAAAAATTTCTGCTCTATGAAAGACACTATTAAAAAAAATGAAAGCACAGACCACCAACTGGGAACAAATATTTATAAAAGACAAATCTGATAAAGAAGTTGTATCTGAAATATACAAATAAGTCTTAAGACTCTACAAGAGGAAACGAATAACCCAATTAGAAAATAGACAAAAGATCAGAACAGACACTTCAGCAAAGAAAATACACGGATGCCAAATAACGGTATGCTAATATGCTCATCATAAGTCATTAGGGACTTGTAGATTAAAACAACAAAATACCATTACATACCTGTTAGAATGGCTAAAATCCAAAACCATAACAACATCAGATTGTGAGGAAGCAGAGCAAAAGTACTTTAATTCATTGCTGATGGAAATTTAAAATGTTAGAGTCACTTTGAAAGATGGTTTAGAAGTTTCTTACAAAGCTACATATAGTCTTACCATATAATATGACAATTGAAATACTATTTACCAAAAATAGTTAAAAACATGTCACAAAACATGCACATAAATGTTTACAGCAGTTTTATTACTAATTGCCCAAATTGTAAACAACCAAGGTATTTTTCAATAGGTATATTTATATATGAAATGTGTTATATTCATACAATGGAATGCCTTTCAGCAATACAAAGAAATGTGCTATCAAGCTATGAAAAGACATCTTAAATGTATGTTGCTACGTTAAATCAGGTCATCTAAAAGACTGCACAGTGCATGATTCAAATTATATGACATTCTGGAAAAGGCAAAACTAAAGGCAATAGAAGATAAGTTTTTGCCAGGGGTTGATGATAGGGAAGGAAGCCTAAGAAGATGAAGCACAGAGGACTTTTATGGCAATGAAACTATTCTGTATGATAATGTAATGGTGGATACATGACATGAAGCAGTTGACAAAACCAATATAACATTTCTTACAAAGAGTGAACATTAATGTAAATTATGAACTTTAGTTATTAATAATGTGCCAATACCATTTGCAATAAATGTACTATGCTAATTAAAATATTAATAATAAATTCAACATAGTGGGAGTACTGTATGGGAGCTCTCTGTACTTGAGTTCAATTTCTCTGTAAAATTAAAAATGTTCTAAGAAATAAAGTCTATTAATTACATGGAAAAAAAGTCCTGGGACTACCTATATTGAGGAGACACTTCTAATCATGTTGCTTTATCCTGGATCTATTGAACAGAGAGGTATACCATGGATAGGTTTGAGGGTATTGAGAAACTCCTCAACCTGTAGGAAAACCTTCTATCCTTGTAATTTACAGTTTGTATGAAATTCTTATTATAAACATTGATCTGAAAGCTTAAAACCTACATTGAAGTGTTAATGTTAATCCTGAAGTCTATTGCTATTTTGTAAAATCTTAATACATACTTCTTAAGCAACTTAACTCATGTAAAATATTTTTCACAGACAATTCATTTTTCCAAGTCTTGACAGTGTAATTCAGTTATCGAAAATTTCCTGAAACATTAAGTAACCAATATATTAAAAACTTTTATCCAAAATTGTATGTGCTCATTCATTTAGCTTTGTTGTTTTCTTTTTAAACACAATCGTCAGTTTACATGGCACTTTTGGCTTCTCCAGTACACAGATTTTTGCTGTTATTTTTCACAGTTCAGAAATAATGACCTGCCCCATGTGATTTTTGGTAGATAATATATTTCTATCTAAATCTTAGTGTTCATGTTTTGAAGAACCCTGGCAGCAGCAGCATTTTGATTAAACTAATAACTTAGGTTTCACGCTAGTTGAATGCACAAAAGTCTTGACTTCACATTTGCTATGACTGCACTGCAATGAAGATAGATAGTTCAAACTATTTTGATTAAAAGTTCTGATCATCGTTGCATAATGGTTTGGCCACTGTGAATATGAAATAGGCTAAATGAATTATAGCACATGAACTTAATCAACTTCATCTTGTTTATATCCAGGCTCCTCTCCAACTCATCAAGGTCATTTTGAATTTTAATACAGCTTTTAAATGTGCTAATTGTCCTACCAAATTGGTGTCATCAGCAAATTTACTAAAGATACACTCTGGTTCATCACCCCAATCATTAATTTTTAAAATGTTTAATAGTAGCATACTAAGTGTGACCCCAGCAAAAATATAGTTAGCACTTAAAATTTCAAAAAATGATACAGTGTCATCAATTGCCTGACAGCTTGATATTTTCCATTGGTTAAAAATAGATTTTTAAAATTTTATTAAAGTATCAGGTTGTGTTTATCTATGCTATTGTCAGGCATTTTGATCTTAGAGCTAGAAAACAGAGAATGTGTCTACGTTATTCCTTGCTGATATTTTGATACACTATCACTTCTATTTGATGTACCTGAAATTAAAATATCCCACCTATCATCCCTTCTGTCTTATGTGACCTCACTTTTATAGCAACTCATACTTGAAATATTTAGGGCCTGTACTTCACCACTGTGCCTTGTTCAATCACCTTAATATCCCATTACCTTGACCTTCCAAAGTACTATACATTTTTACTCCATTCTTCCCCAGGCAAAAACACATGCTCATACCTCAGAACTTGTCATAATATGTCAACATTTCAAAAATGTGGATGTCAAGCATCCTTCCACAATCATCCTCAGTTGTTGTTCTACCTTTCTGATTTTAATATCCCTCTTTAATAATAATTTTACCTAATATCAACACAGAATCTACCAGCCCTATCATCTTTCAATATTCACATTTCCTTCATATGCTGTTTCTTATTTGTTCAGGTTGCAATCTATGGAATGGTATCACTATTCTCTAGCAAACTCAACTTCATACTCTTTGGCCTCTTACCTATGTACTTGACTCATTATATTAATTTCCTAGGGCTGCCATAAAACGTATTGCAAACTGGGTAGCATAAAGCAACAAAGATATAGTCTCTCACATTTCTGGGGAATTCAAGTCTGAAATCCAGGTGTTTGCAGGGCCATGTTCTCTCTGAAGGTTCTAGGGAAGAATCTTCCCTTGCCTCTTCCTCATTTCTTATGGTTGATGGCAACCCTTAGCATTTCTTGAATTCACTACAATTCTGCCTCACCGCAATTTCTGTACTTATCTTCATATGACCTTGTTCCCTCAAGGTGGGTCTTTCTATCCAAATCTCTCTTTCCTTATAAGAATACCAATCATTGTATTTAGAGCCCACCCTAATCCATATAACTTTATCTTAATTTGATAACCTCTGCAAAGATTCTATTTCAAAATAAAGTCATATTCTGAGGTTCTAGGTGGACATAAATTTTGAGGGGATATTATTCACACAGTACATTGACAAGCTCCAATCCTTGTTAGACTCACAAAATTTCTATTGCATTTTTCAAACTGAATTTCATAATATATCTGCAGAAAATAACGTGAACTTGCCACTTAGAAATCATAACGAAAAAACAATAATACCTCTTACTATTCACAATTCTTCCTATTCCTTAGAAATGCAAGTCCATCTTCTTAGAGGGTTATTTTATTTTTTATTTAATTATCTAAAACATACATTTTAAAAAAGGAGATGACAACTCACATAACTAGGCACTGCCAGTTTACTGTAACCAGGACTGATTTTTGGGGTCAGTATTTATTCCATCGCCTTCCACGTACTGGAGAACTAGACCCCTAAAACAGCTCCCTGTATTTTCTTTTCTTTCTTTTCTGTTTTTTTTTTTTTTTTTTTTTTTGAGACAGACACTCACTCTGTCGCCCGGGCTGGAGTACAGTGGCATGATCTGGGCTCACTGCAACCTCTACCTCCCAGGTTCAAGCGATTCTCCTGACTCAGCCTCCCATGTAGCTGGAATTACAGGCACCTGCCATTACGCCCAGCTAATTTTTTGTATTTTTAGTAGAGGCCAGGTTTCACCATGTTGGCCAGGCTGGCCTCAAACTCCTGACCTCGTGATTTGCCCTCATCAGCCTCCCAAAGTCCTAGGATTACAGGCATTGTGCCACTGTGCCTGGCCTATTTTCACTAGCATGCAACTACTGACTCATCTTCTGGTTCCTAGAAAACAACCTCCGCTTATTCTTTACTCATTTCTATTTCATCCTGCTATATCTGGGAGTACTTTAACCAACACTTCACTAAAATTATTTTATTTCAGTTTAATAACTCTATTTTACCAAATTCTTAAGTCTTCTATCTGGTTTCACCTTATGAGAAATCTTAACACTATTCAATCCAGTTAATCATATTTTATATTTCTTAACATTTTTTGTTAGTTGCATGACTAACAGATCCCTTCTATATTGCTGGCTGTACCTTTTCAGTCTTCTGATTTAATGTGTGTTTTCTGAATTTAACTAACTGCTCAGCACTGGAGGGCTATAGAGCAATCATTTTAGCCTTCTTTTCAGTATACCTCTGAATTCCAAATAAATAGGCACCTAAAGGATGATTTCATCACACAGCCTCGAGGTCTCTAGTATATATATATATATATATATATGTGTGTGTGTGTGTGTGTGTGTGTGTGTGTGTATGTGTATGTATATGCATACACACGCACATACATATATATCTGCCTAGTTTCTTTCCAGCTATCCACCATTTATGTCCTCAGAACAGAAACCTACATGCTGCATTCTGTTCTGGTCTTTTTTTTTTTCTCCTACCTGTAGTCCAATACACTTACTCTACATTAAGAAAAAAACAAAAAACATGTAGACAGTGAATCAGAGCAGATAAACAGTAGAGGCCAAGGATGTTATACCTAGGGAGAGTGTGGTGGATAGAGGGAGCATAAAGTGTGAAGGTGTTTACAGACTAAAGAGTAAATTATGTTCAAGAGAAATGAAAGTTTTATGCACTATACTCAGGGAAGGTATAGCAGGACATAAGAAGGGAGAGTATGAATGAGTCCAGATCACGTACAGCATTCTAAAGGTTAAAGATAAGATGTCTTTAAAGAAAACTATGACGATACTTTATTCTTACACAATCTTGAATTAGTTGACAGGGTATGTATAATTAACAAATAATGATGGAAAAATCCTTGTAAATAATAAGTCACCACTGATGTGTTTTAGTATATTTAAAGTGATGATAATAATTTTTTCACAGTAAGGGAGACTCTTTTTTTGGTAAGTAACTAATAATCATAATTTTAGTTGACAATTAAATGTAAAAGTTGTGAATAATGAAAAGTAATGGTGAGATTTGTGTGTAAAGGGCAACAACAAAGCAGTAGGTAAATAAATAAAAAAATTCATTTGTAATAAATTAATAAAATTTTGTAAAAATAAAGAAATTTAAACACAGCATTTTAACACCATGAAAATTTATTAAAATTCTTAGTGAAAATGAGAAATATTATTATAAATAAATCTTAGCAAAATAACATTTTAGTAGTGTAACAAACATTCTAAATGTTCTTGAAGACCACATTTTGACACAAAAGTTAACAGCATACAAAAAATTACAATTAAGAAATAATTTTTAAATACCAAAATTAAGAAATAATATAAGAAATTGAGAGGATATAAAATCTATGGAAATAATCATGTGACCTTATGATCTGGTTTCAGTCCCAACTAAGGACACTTTGCCTAAACTTGTGATTCACTAGAAGAACACTCCCGATAAGAATCTATTGATAAAGTCTGCCATTTAAATGTTCTAAAATTTCATTCAGATAATTTCAAAATATAGGCATGTATACAAACACACATACACAGTTGTATATCTATGTAATATACAGATATGTTTAAAATACTTAAAAAAATCTTTTGTCAAAACAATATGCATTATTAAAAGTAAAAAAGAACACTAAACATGTCTCAACATGCATGAGCATTTATTTTTATCCCTAAAGAATTTGTGTATTGCTCAGTAAAATATAATTTTTCAACTTTTTACTCCATACCATATTAATAAGTTACATGTGTTTGGTGAAGCAGTTTAACTTACTTTTCCCATAACAGAGTAATAAATACTTATTCTTAAAGACAAACATAAAAACTTCAAAAATGTCTCTTTATTGCTGCTTAATTATGAAAAAGGTTAATAACTCTAAAATATTCTGGAAATGTATTTCCTTTTTAAGAAATACTTAAAACATATTTTTCAAAGAAATATGTAATTATAGATACAGTATATACTATTAATAAAACACAAACATGTCAATGAATTTGCTAATGAACTTTAAAATCTAAAAATAGAAGAATTAAAACTGACTCAAGAAGAAATATTCTATTTCTATATATCTGATTATCAACATTGAATCAGTTGTTAAAAGCTTTCTCCTATCCAAGAAGCCAAAAAAAAAAATACAGACTAAACACATATAAAAAGTAAAGTTGATAATTTTACAGATACATTGATTAAAGTCTTCAAGGAAGAGATAAATAAAATCTGATGAAAACTTTGTTTCCCATAAGAGAACAAAGTACCTCCTGTAATAACGAGGAAATATTAACCGCCATGAACCATATCTGATACTAAACATGAGGGATGAGAAGATGGAGAAATTGTCAGAATTCAGAGGCAGAGAGAATAATGTGGAGGGAGCTATCTCTCTTTTGATTGTTCAAGGGTCAATTGAATGTCCACTCTAAATTGCTCTTTGTCATTGATCATACAGAGCAGTTCTGTTGCACTCACAGAACATGGTAAAAAGAAGATCTAGAAGAGTTCACAAGAGATACATTACACTGCTGAAAAACCTTATTTTGCAAAATTAAATATGCATACACAAAGATAGACACTTGGAAAATAGAAACATGAATGCTTTATTAATTGTAGGTGTGCATGTGTATATTCTCATGAGTATATAAGAGGATGTAATACTCAACAGGTTCTTCTATAAAAATTTAATTTCTCTTTGTTTTACTTTTCATTTTGTTGTACTAAATTACAAAGATTGAAGCTATTCTAGGAGTGAGCATTTCTCTCCTCATCCTTTCCTACCATTCAGCTTACTATGGTTTTAAAATACTTCCCCATATCAATAATGTATTTGAAGACTGAATTTGCCACACCCAGTCATTACAAAGAGTTATGAGGAAAAGTTATCTGAGGCTGGAAACCAATGGAATCCCATATAGTAAATGACACACAGTGAAAAATAGTAGTGTCAGAGTTGATGACAGAAAGGGAAAGGTCAAGATTACACATGGCTTCTTAGGAATGATTCTGGGCTTACTCTGAATATGACAGAAGCCTTTTGAATCTGATCTGAGGGGTGACCACATCTGACATATTTAAAAATGACCCCTCTGGGAAATAGAAACTAGACTTGTGAGGCACAACAAATGTGAAAGCAAGGGAAATTAGGCGGTTATTGTAATACTCCAAGATAGAGATGATAGCTGTTTGAACCAGAGTGATGCAGGGGATGTACTAAACATTTGCTCATGGATAGTAGAATTGGGAATATTAAAACATTTAGTGATATAACAGTTGACTCCTGAACAACCCTGCAGTTAGGGGCTCAGACATCAGTATTTGAAAATTCACGTATAGCTTTTGATGCCCCAACTTTTAACTACAAATAGCCTAGAAGAACTCTAGAAGAGTTCACAAAAAGACACCTTCCATTGCTGAAAAACCTTATTTTGCAAAATTAAATATGCACACACACAGATAGTCATTTGGAAAATAGAAACTTATGAATGCTTTATTAATTGTGTGTATGCCTGTGTATATTCTCATGAGTATACAAGAGGATGTTAACACTCAACAGGTTCTTCTATAAAAATTGACAGAAGCCTGTGACCAGAGCCTTACCGATAACATAAAGAGTTGATAGTTGATTAGCACAGATTTTATATATTATATGTATTATATACTGCATTTTTTTTTTTTTTTTTGAGACAGGTTCTTGCTCTATTACCCAGGCTGGAGTGCAAATGGAGTGATCACAGCTCACCACAGCCTCCACCTTCGGGGCTCAAGCGATCCTCCTGTCTCAGCCTCCCAAGTGGCTGGGACTACAACCCTGTGCCACCACCCCTAATTTTTGTTTTTTATTTTGTTTTGTTTTTGGAGAGAAAGGGTCTCCCTATGTTGTCCAGGCTGGTCTTGAACTCCTGGGCTAAAGTGATCCTCCTGCATTGGCCCCTTAAAGTTCTGGGATTAGAGGCATGAGCCACTGAGCCTAGCCTTACATACTGCATTCTTACAACACAGTACGCTAGAGGGAAGAAAAAAGTTATTAAGAAAAGCATAAGGGGTGTTCCATTAGACAGAGGGCCAGACAAGAAGAGTGCCCTGGCACAGCACGACAGTCATTGGTAGAGGATTTTGCACAGGGTAGCTGCGGCAATGTGGAGGTGATCCTCAATGTGTGGTTGCAGGATCCCATGAGAATGAGACTTTAGGCAAGGTGGCCATCACCCTGCCTATTGCGTGGCACAGATATTGAGCATGGAAGCAGAAGGCTTGGATTGGCTTCTGTCCTGGTTTCCCCAGGGGCTGCTGGGACCACAATCTTTGGAGGGGTGGTCCCATATATGCCACAGTACAAGGATTTTGGGAGGATCCAGAATACTAATGGTTTCTCTACCTATGCATGTCTGGTGCTACTGGTGGCCAATGCACTGCTGGTTTGGAAGGCATTTTGTGCTGCCTCTCCTATGGCAGAGCATACTTATGATCTTGACCTTGCTGATGTTGAAACTCTGCACTATATCGGCCTGCAAAGGAACCAAATATAAAACGACTGCCTTTGCAGACTTCCCTTTTCAGCACTTCCGGCACTGGGGCAGTTTCATGAGCTCTGTGTTCTGTGTTCTAGCCTTCATGAAGGTGACAGGCGGCCTCGCTTACCTGTGCATCCACTCTGCCTGCCGAGACCCTGGGCATCCCGGCCAAGACCCCAAGACCACGCTGAGCATGCAGGAGCCCTACCAGCAACCCCAGCCACCGGTGCACCCAGGGCATGGGCATAAGATGGTGCTCGTGAGGACAAGCGGCGACACCTTCAAAACAGCGACAGCTTCAAGATGCCCCTGCAGTTCTCCGTCTGCTGCAGGTGCTCGTGGACCTGGTGGTCCTGGGGCAGGACCACCCTTCCCCCGCCACTCCAGAAGACTGCGCCCAATACAGAGGCCCTGGACAGATCCAAGGCCCTCAGAGGCAGCCTGAGAGGACCAGGACGTGTCGCGCCTGCGCAGACGCTGGCTGGGACGCTGTGTTCCCCGGATGCTGGAGGGCGGGCACGGCGGCCCCCTGCAGGCTGACAGGATTCTGTGGGGAGAGAAGGCGTCCAGGCGCAAGTTCTGCATCAGGACCCTGTGGGGCTCTCAGGGCAGGCGGTGGGGGCCCCTGTGTTCTCCAACACAGCATGTGGTGAGCGGATTTTCTCACTTCAAGGGGTGGAGGGGTTGAAGTGATTTTTTATTTGTTTTGTTTTGAGACGGAGTTTTGCTCTTGTCGCCCAGGTATAGTGCAATGGCGCGATCTCGGCTCACTGCAACCTCCGCCTCCCGGGTTCAAGCGATTCTCCTGCTTCAGTAGCTGAGATTACAGGCGCGCTACCACACCCAGCTAATTTTGTATTTTTAGTAGCGATGGAGTTTCTCCATGTTAGTCAGGCTGGTCTTGAACTCCTTACCCCAGGTTATCCATCACCCTCGGCCTTTTAAAGTGCTGGGATTACAGGCGTGAGCCACTGTGCCTGGCCTCAAGTGTTTTTAAGGTGATAGTAAAAGCGTCTTTTCCCTTTTCCCACTTCTTCTGAAAAACACGCGTGCGTGCGCGCGCACACACACACACACACACACACACACACACACACACACAAGGCCTGAACCTGAACCTGAATAGGCAAACTTGAGGCCCTGAGGGGTCCCTCAGGAATCTTCCCTGATCTTGGTGGATCTGGGCCCCAGCTCCCTGGATCCGCCTCAGCCGCATTACTGGCTTCCCCGTGGGGTTGAAGGACTGGTGTCCGGGATGCACAGGACCCCGAGTGCAGACACAGAGCCGAAAGACATGGCGTCAGGAGCCCCTCCACGTCCCTGGGTATCTAGCGACTTCTGCCTCAGCGCGACCCTGACTGGACACGTTGACTTGGCCTCTCCGCCCCAGTGCGGTGGGCACCCACAGCAGGGCCGAGGTGTTCTCTGCCCCCGGTTCGCATGGAAAGGAGCTACCAGGACACACTGGTCCCCGTGCTCTGGATTTTCTGGCCAGATTCGGCCTTCAGAGCGGCCACCTCCAGAGACTCAGCCCTGCCACTCTGGTGCGCGCAGGGACGCCCCCTTGCCTCGCTGGCTGTTTCCGGGAGACCTGAGTGTAGACACCCCGGGGAAAACGGGCCAGCTCGGGTTCCACCCTGGCGGGGCATGAGCCAGAGTGTGACCGGGAGTGTTCCAGTCAGTCTCCAGCTCTCCAATCCCAGACGACCCTCGGACAGACCAGGAGGCCCTTGGCCCTCGAGGGCCCATGGGGAGCCAAGGGGGCTGGACCCGGCTGCGTGGACACAGCCCCCGTCACCTACCTTCGGAGAGAGTGGGTGGGTCTTCCCTTGCCGAGGGAGTCCCCCTTTATTCTGGATTTCGTCCACACTGCTGGACGTAGCTTTGCAGCCCATTCTCCAGGACAGAGAGAAGGCGTCGCGTCAGGGGAAGGGATGCCAGCCAAGGAGCCCGAAGGCCCAGGTGCCCTTGCGGTCCTCTGCCCAATGCCCACCCTGCCGTCTTGTTCAGAAGAGTCCACTGCTTCTGGCTGCGATGGGAACAACTGTTCTGACACTTTTCACCCCATATTCTGCCCACCTCCCCGTTTCTAGTTTAATACGAGGTCACATTGTTCTCAGGAGCCCTGTGCTGCCTCCAGCTGGCGCCCAGGCCCCAGAGTTGTAGGTCTTCCCTGCTGCTCCCTTAGGAGTCCTCTTTCCTTCTGGAAGGCCGAGGAGCAGCTTCCGTGTAGAAGTTAAAACTGTCAGCGCCAAAACGCTAGGACTTCAGTGTTATTTGCTGCGGCTGGTGGGAAAATGTTCAAAGTTGTTTCTTCCTCCTGATTTTTCCTCGGGTGGGGAAAAATACTCTTGCGTGCTTGAGTGAGAATCCTGCTTAGCTCTTTGGCCTGTAAGATGCTTTCAACATTTCAATTTGTATTTCTAATGAAGGGAGATGTTTGTAGAGGTAATTGCCTGGAAATTAAAAGGTCACCAATTTGAGTCACAATGATGGTGAACCTATGTGCCCCCATGTGGCGAGTTTGAATAAAGAAACCCTTGTGGAGCCAGGAAAAAAAAAATCATAATTAATTGGTAAATAAGTGCCTGAATTTTCTGGCTGAAGCTACATATTTGTCAGTTTTCAGGGTACATTAAAAGGAAGTCAGTGTGAACTTTGGTAGGGGATAGAGGAGCAAATACTGTGTCCACGGAATCAAAGACATTTAACAGTTAGGAAAATTAATAGGATCCAGCAAAAAATTCTGACAAGTATTGACCAGAGAAGTAAGTTAAAAATCTGAAAAGGAAATATCCCCTAAATCACGGAAAAGGCAGTTTTTCATGAAAGTTTTTCAAAGGGTAGCACTGCGTCGTTTTCAAGTCAAGTGATTGTTTCGAGTACTGTCAGCAGGTTATTCAAGGACTTAGACTTTATCCTTGATTTTTTGCATTATGAATTTTAGGGGTGGTTTTGTTAGGAGTTCAAATTCATGAAAACTACTCAGAGCTACCCTTTTATAGATTACATGCTTACATTTTTGAGTCACATTAATAATATAAGCACAATTTTTCATAAGGAATCCTCCCATTGTTTTTGCCGAGATTGAGAAAACCTAACTTCATATTCACATTTTTTAAAATACATGCTTATTTTTTTCCTTGAACCCTAGCTTGTAACATACTTATTGATACATACTAAATAAGTTTATTATTTAACTGCAAACAAATTAATCTTAAAATGTTATTATGTTAGATATAAAACATAATTGCATGTAATGTGATTAACTGAATTTCAGTTGGTATATAACAAAGTCTTATTTGAAATAACTGAGAAAATAACAAGAAGATAGATCACAGATACAGCAAAAGTGAGAATTACAGATAGTAAATCTTAACACAGTTAATGGGGCAGGTATTTAATCCATCAGGGTATGGTACTTCATGGTTAGAAATTATTTTATAATAAGGGTTCAGTGCATTTATAATCATGTTTTTATAGAGACCATTGAAATTAACTAAAACCAAGATAATTTGATGATAATTTGTATTATTTCCATTAATATTTTTATGTAGAAAACTATAGACAAACCCAATTTTTGAAAATACATTAAATTTGAATTCTATATACTAACATTTCATTTAGCATAGCACTAAGACTATTTGCTTTTCAGACTTAATATGTGATGATTACAGATTTATTTTTCCATTAATTTTCAGCTAGGAATACAGAAGATATATTTTGTCCCACATAATCTGCTAACTCTGTGTAAGACTAGTGGGGAAATATACATGCTACTTACTTTGGCATTTCTGAAAGAACCAGCTTTTATTATTTTACTAAATGGGTCTTCATCTATCAGCTACCTCTTTGGCTGACTTATTTTACATTTAATTGTAATCATGGGAGCCTATTAGTGACTCTAACTTTAATAAAAAATTTCTAATCCACCGTAGTTGGTTTTTCTATTTTGTTTGCTTCATTAATCATATTCAGTATATATATGCTAAGTTAATAAATAAAATATCTATATACTGGTTCTAAAGCTTACTGTTGTGAAAAATCATTTTGGATTATTTCAATACATACTTTTACACATACATACAGAAACATACATACATACATATATTACACATATGTATACAAACACATGCAACAGAAATGAGTAATGATTTTTAATCTGGGATATCCAGTTTTACAAATTCTACCTATGTTTATTTTTTGTAAGTGATTTATATATATATAAAGAAGTATATTTCATTACCAGCATGATTATGTCAGCACATTCTAGGAAACACTAACATAAAAACATACACACACACAAGATTGATTTAAAAAGTTTGTTTTGTCATGCCTCCTTTATTGACTATAAAGTTACTATAAATGTATACACACACAAACACAAACACAAAAAATCTTGAAGAAATCATTTAGATCTACAAAATTTGCTTTTCAAAAATAGCAATACATGTTCTGCCAATGCAGCTGTTTTAATGAAGATAAAATAAAATGTAAAAGACTAAAAATAATTATATTACACAAATATAATTTTGTATGACACAATAGTAAATACTCTCCAAATATGAAGTTGCAAAATGACATATGTGGTACACAAAAAGTATCATTTTGAACATCTATATTGATTAAATGGGGAAAAGTGTACTCAGAAATTTGGAAATTTATTTTTTATGATAACTCATAACAGTAAAACATTTTTCAAGTATTTCATTAAAGTTTTTCAAAAATGTTATCAAGAGAAAAATAAAAGTTAAAGTTATACACACACACACAAAATATATATTCTATCAATTAACCCTAGGAGAGATCAAGACAGACAAGTCATTAAGGGAGGCATAATTCAAATTCCCAGTAGAAATTGCATCATTGCATTGTTCTCTTCTGAGGAGAGAGACTGTGATGATATTAATGATGATATTAATGAAGAAGAAGAAACTTGGCAAAAGGCCCACGCTCAATCCAAAGAGAGCTTAAATTATCTCTGGGAGAAATGGTGAGTGATAAGTAGACATAGCTTTCTATGATGCATGAGGGAATTGGTTTTTGGTGAGGAAATTAACAATTATAACATTATTAAATAAACACTAAATCTGAAGCCATAACTACACAATTTTATTGAGGAAGAAAATGATTATGATAATACTTCTGATTTTTAATTTTGTATGTAATAAACATACAACTAAAGAAAATAAAATATCACATTCAAACAAGCTGTTTTTAATATGGAGAAAATGCAAGCTCATCTAAATAGAAATATTGGCGAGATGAAAAAAATATGTTGGAGGCTGAAAACTGTTCTCCACATAGGAGATAGATAGATAGATATGCACACACACACACACATATATATACACACATACACATATATGGAGTGAGAGAAATTTCAGCTACATATCTGAGATTGAAAGTAAGAATGGGAAATTTTCCAAATTCAAGAAATGCTTGAGGGCCAGATGCAAGCCTACAGAAAGCTGCTCGACATAATTCATCACTAGGGAACTGCAACCACCTCACACCTATTAGGAGAGCTACTCTTAAAAAAAAAAAAAAGTGTTGATGAAGACGTAAAAGAATTGGAAACTTTGTGCACTTTTACCCAAAATATAAACTGGTACGGCTACCATAAAAACGGTTCTTCAAAGCATTAAAAATTGAAGAACAAAATGATGTAGCAATTCTACTTCTTGTTATATATGCAACATAATTGAAAATAAGGTCACGAAGTGATATTTATACATCAATGTTCACAACAACAATATTCACAGTAGCCAAAATACAAAATCCACCCAAGAACCATCGATGAATGAATGAATAAAATGTGATATATGCTACTCAGGAGGGTGAGGCAGGAGAATCGCTTGACCCAAGAGGCAGAGGTTGCAAGGAACCGAGATCAGGCCACTGCACTCCAGCCTGGGTGACAGAGCAAGACTCTGTCTCAAAAACATATAATAATAATAATAAAAGAATATTCTCACACATTAGACAACAGAGATGAACCTTGAGGACACTATTTTAAGTGAAGTAAGCCAGTTGCAGAAAGACAATTAGTGTGTGTCCATACATGTGAGGCATCTGGAGTAGTCAAATTCACAGGAACAGAAAGTAGAATGGTAGTTGCCAAAGGCTGAGGGGAGGGAGAAATGGGGACCTGTTTAATGGATATAAATTTCAGTTTTAGTTTTGTAAGATGAAAGAGTTCTTGAGATTCCTTGCAACAACAATGTGAATATACTTAACACTACTGAACTCTACACTTTAAAATGACAAAGAAGGTAAATTTTATGTTAAGTGCATTTTACCACCTTTTTTATAAAAACGAAACGAGTTGCTGGGAAGCTGAGCACGTTGAATAAAACCATTTCTATTGATCTTAGCTTTTAAAATCCTGGACGGGATATGAAGCATATCTCAGGACATTTTGGGATATAATACTGTGCTCCCTATATACACCATGTATTCCAAAAAGGTTGGTATTTTTTTTTTAAAGTAAATCAAACCAAAAAAAGTTAAGTTAAATTAAAATTTTAAAAATAAATTACAATTTATAGTCACTCATAAGCACAAATTTTCATGTGAAAGATATACAAAATATGGGTGGGGTTTTTTTATGACTTTTACAAAAAATATTATAGTGTATAACATTGTAATTTTACATTCCAAGGCTCAAATTTTGGAAATGTTCATATAATGTGTAGGTTTAGCCTTTATATGGGAAAGTGTTCCATTAAAATGTTGAGTTTTACATGAATATTAGCTGTTACCACATCTTTGTCCTTTAAAAATCTAAGAAATAGGAAATCCAACTACATTTAAATAATATACCATTGAAATAATCAACTTAGATGTTAGAAAAAAATTTTTACTGATAAGGATTTTTTAGTACAATAATTTTCTGTGTTGAAACATGAAATGCTTCCACTGCTGTTGATCCATTATCTTTCACTTTATGAAACTATACATCCTTTCAGGAAGATTAGAAAAATAACACAAAATAAAATATTGAAATATTTATAAATTTCAGAAATCATTCTGATTATGAAAGGATTATAAAAATAGAGTCCTCTTGGTAAAGCAAATTATTCACATTTGTATTTTGATGCATGCAGTGTATGACTATTTTAGAAAATTGACATAAATATATTTATTTATTTATTTTTCATTTTAGGTTCTGGGGTACATGTGAAGAACAAGCAGGATTGTTGCATAGGTACATACGTGGCAATGTGGTTTGCTGCTTCCATCCCCATCACCTATATCTGGTATTTCACCCCATGTTATCCCTTCCCAACTCCCTACCCCCACTGTACCTCCCTCATGTCCCCACAATAGACCCTAGTGTGTGATGCGCCCCTCCCTGGGTCCATGTGTTCTCATTGTTCAACATCCACCTATGAGTGAGAACATGCAGTGTTTGACTTACTGTTCTTTTGTCAGTTTGCTGAGAATGATAGTATCCAGGTTCATCCATGTCCCTACAAAGGACATGAACTCATCCTTCTTTATGGCTGCATAGTATTCCATGGTGCATATGTGCCACATTTTCCCTGTCCAGTCTATCATCGATGGGTATTTGGGTTGGTTCCAGGTCTTTGCTATTGTAAACAGTGCCACAATGAACATACATGTGCATGTGTCTTTATAACAGAATGATTTATAATCCTCTGGATATATACCCAGTAATGGGATTGCTGGGTCAAATGGAATTTCCATTTCTAGGTCCTTGAGGAATTGCACACTGTCTTCCACAATGGTTGAACTAATTTACACTCCCACCAACAGTGTAAAAATGTGCCTATTTCTCCACATCCTCTCCAGCATCTGTTGTCTCCTGATTTTTTAATGATCGCCATTCTAACTGGCTTGAGGTGGTATCTCAATGTGGTTTTGATTTGCATTTCTCTTATAATCAGTGATGATGAGCATTTTTTCATATGTTTGTTGGCCTCATATAGGTCTTCTTTTGAAAAGTGTCTGTTTATATACTTCGCCCACTTTTGAATGTGTTTGTTTTTTTCTTGTAAATCGATTTGAGTTCTTTATAGATTCTGGATATTAGCCCTTTGTCAGATGGTTAGATTGCAAAAATTTTTTTCCATTCTGTTGGTTGGTGGTTCACTCTAATGATTGTTTTTTCTCCTGTGCAGAAGCTCTGGAGTTTAATTAGATCACATTTGTCTATTGTGGCTTTTGTTGCCAATGCTTTTGGTGTTTTAGTCATGAAGTCCTTGCCTATGCCGATGTCCTGAATGGTTTTGCCTAAGTTTCATTCTAGGGTTTTTATGGTGTTAGGTCTTATGTTTAAGTCTTTAATCCATCTGGTGTTAAGCTTTGTAAATTTATTTCTATTTTATACCTAAACATATCAAAGTGGTAAGAAAATTAAAAAAAAAAAATAGAAACAATAAAAAAAAAGAAACTGATTCCTCTAATCTGAGGTGGGTTTTATTTTGTTTTTACTTTTTTTTTCTTTTGCCAAATACCCCAACGTAAAATAATTAGATGATTAAATTGAAAATGTTTCAGGTCATGTTTTCATAAAATGTGACATTTTGTGTCATTGTTATGCAAACAGTATCAAATTCAATCTGCACCAATAATATTTTTATTTTAATATTTTAAGCAAGATGGTTCTAACCCTTTTTAATGAATACATTTAATTTAGTAAGTCATAAAATACTTATCTTACTTATTAAAACACAAAAATATATATTTTTTGCTAAGTCTCACTAAAACTTATAATATCTAACCTCTTTAATATATATATATATATATATATATATATTTGGTTTCTGTTTTAAAATTTTTCTCTTAGTTTCAAGTACCTTTATAGTACTTTTTTCTTCCTAGCCAATTATAATGTTCTTGGACATAACAGAAGAGAAAGAATTTCCCTTTGGAGTGAAAGAGTGCTGAAGTAGCACTGGTAGTTTGGTTAGGGAACATTGTTCAAAATCTAGTTTAAAAAATCTTAAGTGTCTGAAGCATTGTCTGCTAGTTATCACATGTGGTACCTATGCAAATTTCCTTGAGCAGATGTTAGAAAATTTGTGAAATTCTATTCAATACAATCATGCAGAAGTTCAGTCTCTCATAAGCACAAATGAGAGAAGTTCAGTCTCGTCTTTGTAAATACAACCCAACATAAATGATGCATAGAGCACCTAGCTGTACTCCTTATGTGCTGCAATCAGCTCCAACAGCCCTTGGGACAAGACATCTGGAATTATATGCCATTGTGTTTGACTAATCTTTCTCCTGATTATCAGCTTAAAATTGCCTGTTATTCCAGAAAATTCAGAAAAGCACAAATACACACAAAGAGCTATAAGACATATCTTATGTAGTAATATATATATATATATATATATACATAAAATGAAATAATGGTACATACCTGTATGTTTAAGTATGACACTAATTCTGTTTTTTTTTTCCTGCTAGAAAGGTATTCATAGAAAATAAAAAAATACATTTATTGCAGAAATCCAATATATGATATATAATAGCAAATGTTTGGACTAAGTTAAAAAAAATCAACAAACTCATAATTCATTCACTAAATAACCAGATTGTTTACAGGTCTGATTTTTAAAAATGATTTTTCTTTAAGTTTTGCAAAGTTTTATCTATGAATCAGAAATATTAACTGAATATATCCTAACATAGAGATATTTTGGTAGACATTTTTTTATGATCACTAGTGTTTCTTTTTCAGCCTGGGCATAATAAGTGCTGTGCTTCTTAGCGCTCTTTTAGTTAGTAGGGCATGTAACTAGCAAACTGATATTCTAAGGACAAAGATTTTTGTATTGGCTTAATGAATAGAAGATAAGCAGCAAGGAGAATGAGGATTGAGGCTGTAAAAATGTTTATTTTAGTACAATACTATAACAAAATAAAGTGGCTGTGTTTTCTGGGGTGAATACCTGAAGTTTGTTGTTTGATGCCAAGGAAATCATGGACACAGACATGCAAAGGATGAGCTGAAGTATAATAGGCAAGTGAGCAGAATTTTAATAGGCAAAAGAAAGAGGAAAGCTCCCTTGTGCAGAAGAAGGGGTCCCGAACTGGTTTCTGGGTTTGTGGAGAGATGCCAGTGGTTTCATAGATGAGCTTGAGGAGGTGCTGTCTGACTTACATAAGACACTAAAGACTGGTTAGACCAGGTGTGTCAATTACATAGTGCACAAAGAAGCTGGCCATCCTACCATAATCTTTTACTATGTAGATGTGTTTTCTACCTGGCCAGTGTCATGTTGTCTGTTCTCTTACTGCACACGTGGTAACAAAGAAAAGGAAAGATGGAGCTTTCATGTTGGATATGCCTGGCTGCTAGGCAGCCCTTTTCTATTGGCACAGCTGCCGGCATTCACCTGTGCAAGCTTCCAGCTTACTTATTCATGTCTTCAGCTTGGTTTTTTAGGCTGCTTTTTGTTAGAAAAGAAATTATTTGGGAATTGTTTTTTATTAAAAGGGAAACCTTGCTGAATACTCTCTTACCTTCATTAACTGCCTAAATAATTTCTTTTTAGCTCCTGTATCAAATATATATATATATATATATATATATATATATATATATATATATATATTTGTTTTATGATAAATCTGCAAGTATTATATATACCTATTGAACCTAAAACTTTTAGAATAAATGTTGAAAAACAAATTTTAGAGGTGTGTTGGTTACTATTGGCTGCATTCAACAAAATACTTTAAGCAAGAGAGAAGCTTGGGGGCTAGGAGGAAGGCCAATTTTCACACAAAAAATGAGAGAGTAAATATAGGCTAAATATGTAGAGACTTATCACATTAGAATAGCTGACTGTTTTTAATCCCCAGAAAGTAAAAAATGGAGTATAAGAACTTAAATAATCTTTGAATAAAAAATCAGTCTAATATAGTACTCGAATTCAAGAATTAGTCTAAGGGCTGCATCCATTAAAATTGCTTAGTTGGGCACAGTGGCTCATGCCTGTAATCTCAGAAATTTGGGAGTCTGAGGTCGGTGGATCACCTGAGGTCAGGGGTTCAAGACCAGCCTGACCAAAATGATGAAACCCTGTCTCTACTAAAAATACAAAAAATTAGCCAGGTGTGGTGGCAGGGGCCTGTGATACCAGCTACTCGGGAGGCTGAGACAGGAGAATCGTTTGAACCCAGGAGGTGGATGTTGCAATGAGCCAAGGTTGTGCCATTGCACTCCAGTCTGGGCAACAAGAGCAAAACTCCAAGTCAAAAAAAAAATAGCTTGATGAATAAAAGTGCTCGTGGCAAAGCTTGGGTCACAGGTAGTTTCCTAGGGCTCCTGTAGCAGAGTACCACAAACTTACAGCAACAAATATTTATTCTCGGGACTCCATGTTTGGGTCCCCTTCCACGAACACTCCCTTCATGGAAGCCATCTTTCTCTCTCCTGGATTTCCCTCTGGAGTCCCCTTCCACACACTCTCGTGGAAGCCTGTTTTCCCCTCCTAAACGCCATCTCTCTCTATTGCCTTCCACTCAGTGTGAAAGCTGCTTTCCTCTCCTAGATTCCATCTTTCTGGATTCTCTCACTCAGTGTGAGAGTTAGCTGTTTCTTTCTCTCTCCTTCTCCTATTTCTCTCTTTTTTAAATAAATGACTTTCTAAAAAAAAAAATAAAATTATTCTCTGACAGTTCTAGAAGCTAGAAGGTACTAACAAGGTTGGTTTCTGCTGGAGTCTCTGAGGGCGGGATCTGTTTCATGCCTCTCTCCAAGCTCTGGTGATTGACAGCAATCCTTGGCAAGTAGATACATTGCTTCAATTTCTACCTCAGTTTTCACATGGCATTATTGTTTGTCTCTGCATATCTTTGTCTCTTCTTATAAATACAAGAGATTAAATTTGAGGTCAGTCTTAAATCTTAAAACAACTTCTTAATTTACATCTTATTTATATTTTCAATGTCCCTATTCCCAAAAAGAGTCACATATTTGAGATTGGGAAATAAACATACCTTTTTGGAGGACATGTTTCAACTTAAACAGGTCTAGTCATCTAACTGAAGTCCAGTAGGCTCCAAGTAACTGCAATAAGTTAAGAAAAAGAAACATGGGTTAGAAAGATAAGTAAATTAACCTGGTAAATAATGCCATGTAAAGAGTTTTGAGTGTAGTTATTGTTCATGGGGCTGACCAGAAGCAAACAAATTAGAAGCCTACCCCATTTTGTTTATTCATTTTGTTTTGTTTTTTTGAGACAAATGTCATGGCATTTTGACTGGAAATATCTTTTACCCATAGATATTGCCCTGGAAAATATAAGCTATTAAATCTTATTATAGTTAATCATTTTGGCCTTCAGTGTTCCTGCTTTTAAAGTTTAAACAGTCATAATACATGACTCATATCAACTTTCAGAGCCCTGAAAAATATAAACATGTGACTGGGCACAGTGGCTCACGCCTGTAATCCCAGGACTTTGGGCTTACAAAGGCTGAGGCAGACGGATCACCTCAGGCCAAGAGTTTAAGACCAGCCTGGCCAACATTGTGAAACCCAGTGTCTACTAAAAATGCAAAAATTAGTTGGGCGTGGTGGCGGCCACCTATAATCCCAGCTACTCAGGAGGCTGAGGCAGGAGAATTTCTTGAACCTGCAGTGAGCCAGGATAGCACCACTACACTCCAGCCTGAGCAACAGAGTAAGATTCTATCTCAAAAATAAATAAATAAACAAACAACAACAACAAAAATACCTAATCATGTGAAGGAAGCTTTAGGATAATGCCTGACAAATAGTAAGATTTTGATAAATGTTGGCCATTCTTGCCATAGTATATTTATAAGTTATACCTATATCTATGTCTACATGTTTAAAATTAAAGATGGGATAAGTTGTGCAACAAAAATACTTGACATTTTAGAGGCTTATTATACTAAAGCTGCTTTCTCAGAAAAAATGCCTGCTTCATGTCAACTAGCACTGTAAAGTCACATTTATGGTATGTGTTGGGACTATGATATCCTTGGGAGCTGCATTCTTTTTTCAGTCAACTTGGAATCTTGGGTGTCTAAATCTCAAACACTAAAAAGTCCTGTGGTTTTTATGGCAATTCATGTGTATTATTTAGTCACTGCTTTGTAACAAACCCACTGATTACTATTGTTTAAAGTAATAATTTTCTTACTCAGCATTCTGAAGGTGGGTAGTTTAATCAAGGATTAGTTGGAGATCATTGTTTTAGCATTGGCTGATTTCAGGTAAGTGTCCTCTTGAGTCAACAGTCTGTTGGATGGGTTGACTTGAGATCGACTGATAGAGACTGGTATTAACTGGAATTCCTCATCTCAGCTTCATACATCTATGATGTTTACCCGAGTTTCTTTTTATGCCAAAGACAGGTTTCCACCATGTTTCTGTTAGCCAAACAGTACTCACTGTATAGGGAAGTAGACATCACTACTTGATAGGATAAACTAGAAAGCCACATTGTAAAACTTAGCAAGGACTCTCACTAGGAACGAAAACAGACCTCTCTTGAGACAAAAATAAATGGAGAGAAATTAAGACTTCCAAGATAGCTAATAGAATTTCCTGAACTAAGACATTTTAGAATAAAAAAATCATGTTTATTTAAAGTTTTTACATCTGGTCCTAATATTTATACAAATCTCTTATTCTTAATTCTTAAATACAGTATCATTTTTGTATTTAACAATATCACCAAAGTGGCATTAGGTGGCATTTTTTCATACAAAATATACTTTAATAAATTAACACTAAAGTAGAGGCTTAAAAACAAGAAAAATTTATTCATCTTACACTTCTGTAGATCCTAACTCCTAAAATCAAGATATTGGCAGTGTTGTATCCCTTTAGGATGCTTTAGGGAAGATTCTGTTTTGGGTTTTCCAGAAGAGGCCACCTATATTTCTTGGCTTATGGCCTTTCATCTCTGACCTCTGTTTCTTTCATCACATCTCTTTCTCTGACTATAAACCTCCTGATTACCTCTTTTAGAACTTTGTGATTACACTGGGATACCTAGGTAATCTAGGATAAACTTCACCTCTCAAGGTCTTAATTTAATCACATTCACAGTGTCTCTTTAGTCATGTAAGAGGACATGTTCCCAGATTTTAGAGATTCATATGTGGACATAATTGCATGAGGCATGAGAGGGACAGAATTCTACCTACTAAAATATCACATTATAGAATTGAGCTTTCTGAAGAACAGCCTATGGTATAAATGTTTCTAAGTTTCTGAGCATATTATGTTTATGGTACATAATACTGCTGCTGTTTCGGGTTATGGCATCTTTCTATACACATAGAAATTGAAAGAAACTCCATATAGGAATTTATTTTTAATGGTAACATTTATCACTTCCCTTCACCTTAAAAATTCCCAGTTATATTTCAGGGAGTGATCATTTTAAGCATGTTAATATACAAAATAAAAATGATGGATGATAAAAATTCTAATGATGTAGTATAGAGATAGAAATAAGAAATTTACAATATTTAATGTGACATTTTCTTAACTCCAACTTAAAAGAAAACTCCATTCACAGGAAGAAGTAAAATATGTTGCTTAGTTGCAGTATCTTTCAGTGTGCCATTATTACTTAGAAAGGACTCTTAGAAATGTATACTTTAATTTTGCCTTTACTCTTTCAATCTTGATTATAAAACATAAGGTTGTGCAATCGATAACCTCTGGAGTTAAGGAGATTTATTTTTTATAACTTTTGATAACTTTTCCTTCATGTAAAACCTCTGAGGCATTTAGGAATAAAACATGAAATTTCAATGAGTCCCTTTCATATAAACATTACATGCTTCCTACTACCTGATTAGACAATAATATTGGATTTTGGTAGCTTCTGTTTGTCCAGTTTGTCAGACTAATAGTTATCAGTATTACAGTGTGATTAATCTAAGACAAACTGAACTAAATTGCTTGTGACGTGTTAGTAAGAGTTAGGCCAAAACTTGAACTGAGCAAGCTAAAAAAGGTTTATCTATTTGGTGGTAGGAAAAAAAAATCAAAGCTTTTCCTTCTTTGGTATTATAACTCAAAACCATGTTTTATATAAAGTAACATCTGAAAGCACAAAGACAAACAAAGTCATTATGTGATAATGTTTGGATTTGTATCCCTGCCCAAATCTCATATAGAATTGTTATTCCCATTGTCGAAGGAGGAGCCTGGTGGGAGGTCATTGTATCATGGGGGTGGATTTTCCTCTTGCTGTTCTCATGATAGTGAGCTTTCACGAGATCTGCTTGTTTAAAACTGTGTAACACATCCCCCTTCACTTCTTCCTCCTGCTCCAGCCATGTAGGATGTACCTGCTTCCCTTTTGCCCATGACCATAATTGGAAGTTTCATGAGTTCTCCCCAGCCATGCTTGCAGTAAAGCCTGCATAACCATAAGCCAACTAAACCTATTTTCTTATGAATTACCCAGTCTCAGGTAGTTCTTTATTGCAATGCGAAAATGGACTAATATTTAAAATTGTTACCCAGGAGTGGAGCACTGCTATAAAAATACCTGAAAATATGGAAGTGACTTTGGAACTATGTAATAGGCAGAGGTTGGAACAATTTGGAGGGATCAGAAGAAGACAGGAAGATGAGGGAAAGTTTGAAATATCCTAGAGATTGTTAAACTGTTGTAACCAATATACTGATAATAATATGGATAATGAAGTCCAGACTTGAGGAGATCTCAGTTGGAAATGAGGAACTTATTGGGAATGAGAGTAAAGGTCACTTTTGTTATCCTTTAGCAAAGAGGTTAGAGGCACCTCTAGGGACCTGTGAAGCTTTGATTTTGAAAAAGATGATTTAGGATATCTGGTAGAAGAAATTTTTCAACAACAATGAGTTCAATATATGTCCTGGCTGCTTTTTACAGTGTATGCTCATATGCCTGAGCAAGAGATGATCTGAAACTAGAATATATATTTAAAAGGGAAACAGAGAATAAAAGTTTGGAAAATTTGTAGCCTGACCATGTGGTAGAAGAAAACCCACTTTCTGGAGAGGAATTCTGACTGGCTGCAGAAATTTGCAAAAGTAAAGAGGAGCCCTACCTGTTAATAGCCAAGACAATGGAGAAAATGTCTTGAAGGCATTTCAGAGATCTTCAGGGCAGCACCTCGCATCACAGGCCTGGAGGCCTAGAAGGGAAACCTCGGTACACGGCTCCCTGCATCCCATCCACTCCAGCTTCAGGCTTAGCTAAAAGGTGTCCAGACTGCTGTTCGATTTTAGACTGCTGATCCAAAGTGTGCAAGCCCTAAGCCTTGGCAACTTCCATGTGGTATTAAACCTGTGTGTGCACGGAGGGCAAGAGTTGAGCCTTGAAAACCTCCACCTACATTTCAGAAGATGTATGGGAATGCCTTGATGTGCAGGCAGAAGTCTGATGAAGGGGTAGAGCCCTCATGGAGAACCGCTACTGGGACAGTGCAGAGGAGACATGTGGGTTTGGAGTCCCCACCCAGAGTCCCCACTGGGGCATCACCTAGTGGAGCTGTGAGAACAGGGCTACCATCCTCCAGATCCCACAATGATAAATCCACTGACAGCTTGCATTGTGTACCTGGGAAAGCCACATGCACTCAATGCAAGCCCATGAGAGTAGCTGAAGGGGCTGTACCCTGCAGAGCCACAAGGATAGAGATTCCCAAGGCCTTGAGAGCCCACTGCTTACATCATTGAGGCCTGAATGTAAGAAATGGATTCAAAGGAGATTACTGTGGAGCTTTAAGATTTAATGACTCCCCCTGCTGGGCTTCAGACTTGCATGGGACCTGTAGCCCCTTTGTTTTGGCAGATTTCTCCCTTTTTAAATGTGTGTATTTACCCAATGCCTCTATCCACATTGTGTCTTGAAAGTAACTAACTTGTTTTTATTATACAGGCTTGGAAGCAGAAGGGATTGCCATGTCTCAGATGAGACTTTGGACTGTAGACTTTTGAGTTCATGCTGAAATGAGTTAAAACTTGGGGGACTGCTTAAAAGGGATGATTATATTTTGCAATGTAAGAAAGACATGAGATCTGGGAGGGACCACTGGCAAAATAATGTGGTTTGGATTTGTGTCCCCATCCAAATCTCATGTCGAATTGTAAACCCCAATGTTTAACATTGGATCATGGGGGTGAATCTATTGTCACTGTACTGTGACAGTGAGTGAGTTCTCATGAGATACTGTTGTTTAAATGCATGCTTCTTCTTCCTGCTCCAGCAGTGTAGGATGTGCCTACTTCCCCTTTATTTTTCACAATGATTTTAAGTTTTCTGAGTCCTCCCCAGCCATGCTTTCTGTACAACCTTCAGAACTGGGAGCCAATTAAACCACCCCCTCTTTTAAAATAAATTACTCAGTCTCAGATAGGTCTTTGCAGCAATCTGAGAACAGACTAATACAGTATGCTTTATAAATATAAGGATTGATTTATAAATGTCATTTTATTGATGTGTATCAAAGACTGCTTAGAATCATAGATGAAATATTTTAACCAATAAATGATTTCAGATTATTTCTTGCTGTTCTTTCTCTTGAATGAAGGCAATTAATTCTACCCTACTCTTATAGGGCCTATTATTTACCATTGCATGTAATACACAGGACATTATTAATTGTCTATGTTTCTTTAGATATCACTTTTTCTCAGAATAAATTATGTATGTGGAAATTTTAACACAAACAATATTAAAATATACTACCAAGAAAATAATACTATCTTACCTGTAGTAAGAAAAATCTTTTACATATTAAACATTTGATCTGGAAAAATTTAGGTGGTGATTTGTGTGTAAATATTCTGTTTCTCATAGGGATAATGGAGAATATATAAAATGTCCTTGAGGGCACACTATAGGATACTATAAAGCACAGAACAATATGAATGATATATGTGTGTGTGTGTACCCATATATCATACTGAGGAAAAAGCAAATAATGGAATAAGATATATAAAATAGCATATATGAAAATTTTGTAGACATACAAAAGAGTATTAAACTTATTGCTAAAATATACAAAATAAATGAACATATAGAACACATCTAGGAATAGAAGTCTTTGGGTTGTAGAGAATTGAGAATAAAAATAAACAAACTAAATAAAAGAAAAGAAAAGGAAAATAAGTAATAAGTGAATGAATAGAAATAAATGGATAAAACAACAGGAGTGTCTTACGTTGACTAGTGCAGACTAAACACAATTTGTCCCCTTAAATTCCATCCATGAATCTTAGTCAAATATTGTTGCAATAATAATATGTGCCAAACAATTTCTAAAATCTCAACAGTTTACAATAATAATCATTTTGCCTGTGATTTTACAGTTGAGATGGAGTAGCCTAATTTCAGGCTATTGTTAAACATCAGGTGTTCTCATTCTCCATGGTCTAAAAGTGATCCAAGGTGTGGTTTTCTCACAACAAATAATAGAAGCTCAAATGTGCAGACCAAACCTCCAAGCAAATTTAAAGGCTTTGTGCCAATGTATCCACTACCATTTGATTGGTCAAATCATGTCACATGGCCTAGCTCAATGTCAGTCTGAGTCGGTCAGTGATACATATTTTACATCTTCTACTAGGGCAGTGTTATGTTACATGGTGAAAATTATATGTACTATATATATATGTACATATATATAGCATACACACACACACACATATCTGTGTCACTGCTCCCAGAAACAGTATATTACTATTTCCCATAGTTGAGAAGTGAAAAACTGAGAACAATAATTTTATTTATCACAGGATGCATATACATATACCCAGATGTCACAAATGAAAAACAAACACATCTACATAAAGTTATATAAAAAGAAACAATAATATTCAAAAATAAATAAGACAAGATATAGTTTTAAATGAGGCTTCTTATGTTTAAAGCCTTTTTCTGGTATTTGCTTACTTTTGTGGTAAAAGTAATTGCCTCTTCCATTTGATTATTTGTATCTCTCTTTTGAGAACTATCGGCTCATGTCCTTTGCCCAATTTTTAATGAGTTTTTTTTTCTTTTTTTCTTGTTGAATTCTTTAAGTTTCTTACAGATTCTGGCTTTTCAATCTTTGTTGGATTCATAATCTGTAAATTCTCCCATTCTGTAAATGGTGTATTTATTTATTTTTCTTTGCAGAAACTCTTTAGTTTAAATTCCGTTTGTCAATTTTTGTTTTTGTTACATTTACTTTTGCAGTCCTAGTCATAAATTCTTTGCCTTGGCTAATATTCAGACAGTTATTCCTAGATATTCTTCTATCATAGTTTTAGGTCCATATATAACTCTTTAATCCATCTTGAGTGAATTTTTATCTATAGTGAGAGATAAGAGTCCACTTTCATTCTCCTGCATAGCCAATTATCCCAGCATTGTTTATTAAATAGGGTGTCCTTTTTTCATTATTTATTTTTGTAAACTTTGTCAAATATCAGTTGGTTGTAGGTATGTGGCTTCATTTCTAGGCTCTCTATTGACCTTTGTGTCTATTTTTTACCTGTATTATTCTGTTTTGTTTATTATAACCTTGTGGTATAGTTTGAAGTCAGGTAATAGTGATGCTTCCAGCTTTGCTCTCTTTTGCTTAGAATTGTTTCAGCTATTTGGGTTCTTTTTTAGTTACTTATGAACTTTAGAAAAGTTTCTTTTTTTCTAGTTCTTTGAAAGATGATAGTGACAATTTGATAAGTATTGTGTTGAATCTCTAGATTACTTTGGACAGAATGGTTGTTTTAATAAGATTGATTTTCCAATCCATGAGCATAGGATATTTTTCTATTTGTTTATTTCTTCTATGATTTATTTCATCAGTATTTTGTGGTTCTTCTGGTAGAGATCTTTTACCTCCTTGGTTATATGTATCCCTAGATTTTTGTTGTTTTTTGCGTGTTTAACTATTTTAAATTGGATTGAGGTTTTTACTTGTTGCCAGCTTGAGTGGAAACACATAAAAATGAAACTGATTTTTGTATGTTAACTTTATATTTTAAAACTTCACTGAAGATTGTTATCAAGTCTTAGAGCCTTTTGGAAGAATCTTTAGGGTTTTCTAGGTATCAGATAATGTCATCAGCAAACAGAAATAATGTGACTACATCTTTTCCACTTCCAATGTCTTTTATTTCCTTTTCTTGCCTAATTGGTCTTGAGGACTTCCAGTACAATGTTAAATAGGAAAGGAGAAAGTGGGCATCTTTGTCTTGTTTGAGTTCTTAGAGGAAATTCATCCAGCTTTCCCAATTCGGTATGATGTTGGTTGTGGAGTTGTCGTATATGGCTCCTATTATTTTGAGTGATGTTTCTTCATTGCCTAGCTTTTTGAGGGATTTAATCATAAAGAGGTGTGGCATTTTATTGAATGTATTTTCTCCATCTACTGAGATGATCCTATGGCTTTTATTTTCAATTCTGTTTAAGTGGTGAAAGACATTTATTGATTTGCATATGATGAACCATGCTTTTGTCCCTGGGATAAAACTCACATGATCATGTTGGATTATCTTTTCAATATGATGTTGGATGTGACTTTCTAGCATTTTGTTAAGGTTTTTGCATCTCGGTTTACGAGGGATATGGGCCTGTAAGTTGAATTTTTCTTGGGTCCTTGGTTGGCTTTGGTATCAGGATAATACTGGTTTTATAGAATTAGTTAGGAAGAAATCACTTCTCAATTTTTTGAATAGTGTTTGTAAGATTGGAACCAGCTGTTCTTTGTGCATCTGATAAAATTCAGCTGTGAATCCATATGGTCTGGGCTTATTTTTGTTACTATTTTTTATTGCTAATTTAATTTTATTACTCATTGTTGGTCTGTTCAGGATTCCTATTTCTTCCTGATTCAACCTTGGAAGGTTGTATGTTTCCAGGAATCCATCCATTTCCTCTAGGTTGTCTGATTGTCCTTGTTTGAATCTTCTCTCTTTCTTGGTTAATGTAGCTAGCAGTCTATAAATTATTTTTATTCTTTCAAAGAATGAACCTTTTATTTTGTTGATCCATTGTATGATTTTTTTAGGCCCAATTTCATTTAGTTTTGCTTTGGTTTTTGTTATTTCTTTTCTTTTGGTAGTTTTGTTTTCAGTTTGTTTTTGTTTTTCTAGTTCCTTGAGGTGCAAGGTTAGGTTGTTAATTTAAAATCTATCATTTTGGATGTAGGCATTTAATGCCATAAACTTTCCTCTTAAGTCTGCTTTTGATGTATTCCAGAGTTTTTGGTATGCTATGGGTATATTTTTATTTGTTTCCATTTAAAAAAACATTCTGCCTTAATTTTGTGTTTTACTCAACAGTCATTCAAGAGCAAGTTGTTTAGTTTTCACATACTTATGTGGTTCAAAAATTCTTCTTGGTATTGATTTTTTGCTTTATGCCACTTTAGTCCCAGAAGACACTTGATACAAATTTGATTTTTAAAATGTATTGAAACTTGCTTGAGGGCCAAGTATAGGCTCAATTTTGGAGAATGTTTCATATGCATATGACAAAAATATAAATTCTGAGTTTGTTGGTTGGTATTTTATGTAGATGTGTGTTAGATCTACTTAGTCAAGAGTCTAGTTTATGTCTATAGTTTGTTTTTTGGTTTTTTGCCTTAATAATATGGTTAGTGCTATCAGTGGAGTGATGAAGTCCTTCACTATTATTGTATGGTCACCCATCTCTTTTCTTAGGTCTAGTAGTATTTGTTTTCTAAAACTGGGTACTTTGGTGTTGGGTGTGTATACATTTAAGATAGATAAATCTTGTTGAATTGAAACCTTTATCATTATATAATGCTTGTCTTTTGTTTTTGTCTTTGTTTTTTTTTTGTTGTTGTTGACTTAAAGTCTGTTGTATATCATATAATAATGGCAACTCCTGCTCTTTTATATTGTCCATTTGCGTCATATTTCTTTTTTCACCGATTTACTTTGGGTTTGTGGGTGTTTTTAAATGTTAGTTTGGATTCTTGTAGTCAGTACATAGTTGAATCTCGCTTTTTATACAATTTGACAATTTATGTATTTTAAGTGGAATATTTAGGTTATTTACATTCAAGGTTAATATTGAATATGAGTTTTGTTTTTGTCATAGTGTTGTTAGCTGGTTGCTGTAATCTCAGTTGTGTAATTTCCTTAGAGGGTCTATGAACTTTGTATAATATTTACGTTTATTTTTATGGTGTCAGGTATTGTCCTTTTGTTTCCATGCTCAGGACTTCTTTGAGCATTTTCTGTAAGACCAGTTTAATAGTGACGCACTCACTTAGCATTTGCTTGTCTGGTAATGGGTTTATTTCTCCTTCATTTATGAAACTTAATTTGGCAGGATATAATTTTTTTCTTTTTTTTTTTTTTTTGAGACAGAGTCTCACTCCATCACCAGGCACCAGGCCGGAGTACAGTAGCGCGACCTCGGCTCACTGCAACCTCCACCTTCTGGGTTCAAGCAATTCTCCTGCCTCAGCCTGCCGAATAGCTGGGACTATAGGCACGTGTCACCACGCCCAACTAATTATTATTATTATTATTATTATTTGTATTTTTAGTAGAGACGGGGTTTCACCATGTTGGCCAGGATGGTCTCGATCTCTTGACCTTGTGATCCGCCTGCCTCGACCTCTCAAAATGCTGGGATTACAGCCGAGCCACCGTGCCCGGCTGATATAAAATTTTTGTTTGTCATTTTTTTTTTTCTTCAAGAAGGCTAAAAATAAGCCCCAGTTTCTTCTGGTTTGTAAAGTTTTTGCTGAGTTCACTGTAATTCTGATGAGCTTTCCTCTATAGGTGATTTGACATTTCTCTCTAGAATATTTTAAGATTTCTTTCTTTAGTGTTGATTTGGATAATCTGATGTCTATATAGCTTGATGATGTTTGCCTTGTATAGTATCTTCCCGGTGTTCTCCGAGTTTCCTATTTCTGAAAGTCTATCTCTCTAAGAGGATCAGGGAAACTTTCTTGAATTAGTATCTCAAATATGTTTTTCAAATTTCATACTTTTTCTTCTCTCACAGGAATGACTGTAAGTCACAGGTTTGTTTGCTTTACATAGTCCCATGTTTCTTGGAGGTCTTCTTCATTTTTAAAAATTATTTTTTTTTCATTTTGTCTGACTGGGCTAAATTTTATGACTAATGTTCAATGTTAATGTTATATTTTTTCTAGAATACTATTAAAATATTTCAACTTTATTTTGAAATTCATTTAGTGAATTTTTTTTTTTTATTGCATTTTAGGTTTTGGGGTACATGTGAAGAACATACAATATTGTTGCATAGGTACACACGTGGCAGTGTAATTTGTTGCCTTCCTCCCCTTCACCTATATCTGGCATTTCTCCCCATGCTATC